>JAXGGA010011607.1:5000-41815 GCA_038373865.1 Uloborus plumipes | reverse complement strand
GTTTCACGTTTCATGTTTAAACAACGATGTCCTTCAAACCATATTTTCTAGCGGATGAGTAAAACTACTTAGCACTGTAAGAAGTCAACGTTTTACGATCAGTGTTTCTTTCAGACATTTTGCTCCGGGGGGGCACTTTGAGAATCCGGAGGGCCATTAAGATAAACGCAAATCCAGCGGGTCACGGGGCCTTAAGTGACCAAAAATAGCCTAAAACTGCAATTCGGGGGCTTTTTTTGATAAATTTGCCCCCCCCCCCCACACACACACTAAATTTGAGATCTAAAATTGTAGTTTTGCCCTCTCTTATTCCAAAAACTTGTTTAGACGATCTCGCGGAATGGAGTACGAGAATTTTCCCTTAAGAACAATTTTCGAAATTGACGTTCTAAAAACAAAATTTTGTTAGGTATTTCAAAACGTTAAGGGGAATTCTGAGGCACTCTCCCAGAAAAATTCCCAACTTGAAGCCCTAAATGCTCAAATGTAGAGGATCGTTGATGACATTCTGTAAGGGATGCAGTTCAAGACACCACCCTCAAAATACTTCGATATTAGAACTCTAAATACGCAATTGTAGGTCATCTGCGATGGTATTTAAGGTAAGGTCCCTATAATTAGGGGGTTAGTGTCACGGACTCTCCCCCAGATTTTTTTTTTTATTGAAACTGAAGGCCTAAAAACGCAATTGTTGGTATCTGTGATGATGTTAGAGAAAGGGACAAGTTTTGAAACTCTCTTCAAGAAAATAAAGTAGAAATTTAAGTCCTAAACGCGAAATTGTAAGCTATGTTTGATGAAATAGGGGAGATAAATGTGGCTTGTGAAGTGAAACTCTTTTGGAACTTTTTCGAAATTGAAGTCCCGAAAAGGAAAATGTAAGCCGTCTCTAATGACGTTTGAGTTAGAGTTCGGAACTTTACCCCGGAAAAGTTTTTTAAAATTGAAACCTTAAAACACAATTGTAGTGCATTTTGATGGCATCAGAGGAAGGGATAGGCTGAGAGGTCTTTTAGGACCTTTTATCTTTTTGAGATTGAAATCCTGGAACCGCATTAGTAACTCATTTTTGGTCGATAAGGAAAAGGATAGGGAACATGGACTCCCCTCTCCCATAATTTTCAAGTCCCCATTCCCATCCCCAAGTCCAAAATTGCACTGTAAACCATCTTTGAGAAAAATTAGAATTTTTAATTTTTTAAAAGTTGAAGTCCTAAAAACGCATTTCTAGACTCTATTTTAGTACGTTATGAATATTAATGCAATTCAGGACTTTCCCTGGAAGTGTTCTGAAATTGAAATCCCCCACTTTCAAAACAAAAAGCGCAACTGTAGGCGATTTTTGATGTCAAGGAGAAAGGGACAATGTGCGCAAATTCTTTCCCGATATTTTTCCGAATCTGACTGATGTCCTAAGATACAATTGCAGGCCATCTTTGATTACACCCGGGTGGGGGGGGGGCACACACACAAATACAACGTATGTTTTAAAGTTTTCATTTATTTTTATACTTATTTAATATTTACTTGTTTGTTTATTGGTTATTTTTACTTTATTTATTTATTTTGTTATTCTTTTGTGAGTGTGTGTGTGTTATGCAAACTGAGATTTCTCCCCGGGGGGGGGGCACTGCCCCCCCCCGGAAAGATGCCTGAAATAAACACTGTTTACGATTTTCGGATGCATTGTATTAAAAAAAGAAAATTGTAAAAAAGAAAAACAGACAAAATTCACTACGGGGGGGGGGGGACGTCGATTAAAACTTATCTATATTATTTTTTTATAAACTGAGAAGAAGTAGGAGAAAAATATTTAAAATTCAAAGACTGCATACTTTATTCCAGTTTAGTGTCATCTTTATGAAGCAGACTGTCAGCTCGTGTGTTTGTCTGTCTATTTGCTCAGACAAACGCACAATAACTACAGTCGTGAAATTCGGTACACAATTAGTTTGGACAACGAAGCACTGTTCTTAAATGTTAATTTCTTTCTTTCTTTTTTTACATAATTTTAATTTAAATGCGTAAGTGAAATAAATTCCTCCACATTTTGTGTTTTTTTTAAGATTGCAAAGCGTCAGTTTTTCTGAATTATAAATAAAATACAAGCGATGAAAAACATCTGAGGTCAACGACCCTGTCCTGCTTTACTAATTGACGGTTCTGTCTATCACGATAGACCTCTCAGAATCAATGTCATCTTTTTAATGATTGATAAGAAATACTAAGACGACATTTCAAACTTTTTTTTTTCACACAAAAAGACACACTCGACTTTAGACATTTTTTTTTTTTTTTTACTTCTGCAAGTTAGCTTTAAGGTACACTTGTGAACACAACACCTGGGACAGATGTGAAAAGACCTCATATTCTCTCCATCATATTAATAATAGTGTAGGATATTATAAGTGCTAAAAATTGTGTAAATATTAATAATAATTATTTTTCTTTCGTAAATTTATTGTTAACTATTTTTTTTAATATTTATTTATTTTTATATTTATTTATTTATTTATTTTGTTTACTAAATAGTTGGTCAACTATTTAGTGCTATTTAACGGTTACAGGAAATAAAAAAGACAAACATTTTTATTTAATTAAAAACTGTAGTTTAAAATTATTTCAAAATACGTTATCATACTCTGTATGAAGCTTTAAAGCCCAATATTACTAACCAGGAAAGTACTCGACTTAAGTAATAATGAAAAAAGTTAAAAATGGTACCATTCGAAAGAGCAAACTGAAACATGTTTTTGACCCAAAGATCAAGTGCCCTCGTCCCCTCGTTTTCGAGATAAGGGGTCTTAAAGTCGGCCGAAAAGTAGCCAAATTTGAAGACTTGGCAAGAAATTGAAGTTAGCTCCCGATTCTCCCTACCGCTGCTTGCTTGGCATCGCATCGTTTCCATGTTTGGTCATTTGCAAAGAAAGTAAAAGATGTTTTACGTTAACCCCTTACTTGTATGAGCTAAAATAAAGAATGCTGGTCAAGACTATGATGTGGAAAGAGAGTGTTTTATCCAGATTAGCGAAAACATTACAAAGAAGTTTAAGTTTTATCTTTTCACGCATGATAACAAGACATTTTAAAATTTTAGCTATTTTAAGTTTTTTTACTGAACTATAAGTTATATGTGTTAATTAATATACGTTAAAATATATTGCACGTGTTTCTTAATGAATAATTCAGGATAATTAAATAAATAAGTATGAAGAGCAGCTAATATGAGCTCATGTACAAAAAATGAAATAAATAGTCTTTGAGGTAGAAATTAAATTCTCATGGATTATGATATCAGTTCTTATTTCAAAAAAAAAAAAAAAATCGATACAAGAAGTTTCACTATCTGCTCACTCTTAGCAAAAATATTTATTTTTTTTAAATTGAAATCGAGAAAAAATAAATAGAAATTTTAAACAGAAAACGAATAGTAAATGTCAATAGCTGCAAAATTATAGCTATGTCGGAAATTACATCAAGGGTAGAGGGAAATAGTTATTTTCATTCTTAAAATATACTAATAGAGTCGACATTCATTGTTAAAACCCCTGCTGTTCAAACAGAATTGGTCACTGTAGCGAAAAGGCTCTGTAACGTAAATGTAAAACGTATTGCATGTTAATTTCGTACTGTTTAACAACATTAGTATAACTTTTACTAGTTCTGCTTTATGTTCAACGGGTAGGAAAAAACTAACAAAATTGTAAATCAATACAAGTTTTAGCTTACTTTTCTGAAAAAGTAGAAATTGGGGAAAAAATAATGAAAGAAGGAGTGATGCATTGAAAAAAAAAACGTTCAAAACAATTGAGTCGAAAAAGCACAACTTAATAAAAATAACTAAATACACAGAGAAATTTAAAATAGAAAAGTTGGGTTTTGAGCTGCGGAAACTGTGTACCTGTCAGTCTATCTATTGGTCAGTTCTGCCCCCCCCCCCTTCCGCAATCGCTTTTGAGTGCATAGTCTGATTCGGTGTGCACTGTATCTCGCCTAAAACTGATAACGCGAGCTACTTTGATGGGTGGGTCACGCCCTACGGAGAAAGATAACGTCAATCAAAAGAGGGTGACGATTTCCGGATTTCAAGAAGGGTTTTGCAGGGATTTTTTTTTTTGTCCCTACCAACCCCCTTTCCACTAGAAACGTGTTGGTGGTTGTTAAGTTATACGTCGGCCATTTTTTTACTCCTGCTTTCTGTAAGGTCAATAACATCTCAAAATGAGTGCGATACATCGAATCGAGCCGGGGAGGCAAACTTTTAATTTATCAAGATCACATGTATAGGATTAATAGGAAAGTAAAAAGTAAACTCTACTGGAAATGCGCGGAGAGCAAGTGTAAGGCATCTATAATAATTGAAGATGACAATATTAAGAGTATTAAAAACGGTGTTAAAAATGGTGTTTCACTTGAATTCGGCCCTAAAAACCATTCACTTGACGTGAACGGTGTTAGCCGATCGTTAATAGAGTCCCATATGAAAAGCACGGAATGACACCGTTTGTTTAATTTAACAACCAAAGCAACAACCATTTATTTGTAAACGCATTCATTTCTTTAAATCAAAGGGTGAGGGAAAATTTTCTCCTCCTGACCAGGGCCTGATTACCCAAAAGGCTCGGGAAGCTTGAGCTTCCCCTCAGAAATTTCAAAGGGCCCAAAAAGGACAGGAAAACTGCTTAAAAATTCCAGTTCCCACATTTTAATTCGATTTTAAAGATAATTTGTTCAATATAGCTTGGCAGAACTGTGTTCTCTGGATTTTTATGCTAATTTTACAAAGTGATAAATCTTATTCAATGACAAACCACCTTCATTTGCTGAGAATTATAATGGTAGCATATAGGCTAAACTTTAATCTCAATTTTGCTGGGCCTTAGGAATAATCTTTGTAGCATTAGTGAGTTTTCCGAAAATTTTCTTTTAACGAAAAGTTGAGGGCCCCTACAGGAGACTGAGCGTCCCCTAACTTCAGAGGTTAATCGGGCCCTGCTCCTGACCCCACAATATAACTGGCCTAGCTATCTTACCACTGTTCTGAGGCCTATACAATGTGTGTCTGATTGTTGCTCTGAGATGAGATGGAAACATATTTTAACTCCTATTAAACTGTAGGTAATCAATGATGAAAAGTTCACAATTAAATTTCTTCACTAGAATTAGAGAATACATATTTGTTTTTCCGAAACTGAAAAGCATAAACAGGTTTTGAAACATTTTCTACTAATCTATTTCAAGTTTTTTTTTAAACAATTATTTTAAAATATTTTAATTATTCATAAAAAACCAATGAAATTTTAAATTATTTTTCTGATTTTACTCACAATTATATTTTTTTCAATTTTTCTGTTTTTTAGTAAATTTTTTGCTATCCAGCTATTTTTCTAGTTTTGTCAGTTTTTTTTTTTTTTTTTTTTTTTTCATTTTGCCGGTTCTTAGAAGTTTTTGCCACTGTCCCAAGCAAAATGCCCAACCCTATTCAAAATTGAAAAAAGAAGGCTATTTTGAGACAAAAAAATTTGAATTTTGAGCTTTTTGGATTTTTTTTAAATTTCAAAACCCCGCCCATGTGAATTCTGTGCATCGAGGAATCTCTGTGACCAAGTTTGATAAAAATCCGAAGAAAACTGAATTTGTATATGGAACAAACATACATACAGTAAACAAACAAACACACACACATCCATTTTTATATATATAGACTGAAACTATCATCGTAAAAATGACTACAGCATTTTTCAGATTGCATATCAAGTCTCAAATCAAATGCTTAACCAGAAAATGAATTATAAGTATTAGGGATGCAGCGAATAATAAATTGGCAGAATACCGAATATTCGGCCAAACTCAAGGTCGAATATTCGGCTATTCGGCCGCCGAATAGTTTACTTGTTTTTGTTAATAAACAAAGCTCATGTTAGATTTAAAGTATACTTTTGTATGGTTATGAGTTCAATAGACATTATTAAAGATTTTTTTTTTTAATTTGGAGCAATTTTTTTGAAAATGGTAGCTTTAGTTCAATCTTTAAAAATATTCGGTCATATTCGGCCAAAAAATTACTAAAAAAGAAGACCAAAGAAGAATGTATTTCCTTACCAATTGTTCTTAAAGATCAGAGGTCTATATTTAAGCTTCTAAAAAAGTAATTCATAACGTTCTTCCAAATAAATAAGGGAAAAAATAAACTGAAATTATTCAGTATGGAAATGAATCATATAATTTTTTATTGTATTTTGTGTTTACATTTACCGAAATTGGCAGCAACAAACCATATTTCTCTATGAGAAGTGTTAACAAATGGCAAAATATCATAGAAAAACAAGATTTCAATTAAAATACCCATTTAACATTAAAATAATAATTAAAAATATTTAAAACTTTCAAATTGCTAAAATTAAATACTTTTTTGCACAGAATTCGACCAAGGCCGAATAGTTAAATAGGTATTCGGCCGAAGCCGATATTCGGCGGACGGGCCGAATATTCGTTGCATCACTAATAAGTATATTAATGTATTGAAACTATTTTTGGTCTGATACATAGGATACGTTTTCTTTATAAAGTAAGAACAGTATACAGAAATAAAGTTTTGGTTTTAAGGTGGGGAAAAAAATGTCCTTTCCCCAGCTGCTGAGGGCAATGTAGAATTTATCGTTAGGCCTAGCAACTTAGCAAAAACGTTTTCTCCCTTGTAGAAGTTTGAGGGAGAAAATCCTTCCAAACATCCCGATCACAGAAGTTTCCCCATTCGCACAATTTTTTTTCCCTGGGTCCAGTGACACCTGTCCAGCTCACCTCCTCCTTCCCTATTGTATTTCTCCTACCCCTCGGCCCCCTGCGGCTCAGTGACAGGTCAGAGATAAGGAATTAGGCGAGTTACAGTATGTACCTCTGATTCGATTTTTTTTTTTTTTTTTGATCGGAACATCTCAGCGAGGACAGCACACTCCCAAATTGGACTTTTTGATTTTAATGATATTTCATTCGATATATTTTTCCCTATACTTTCTCATAACTTTTGAGGGAATAAGTCCGATTCAATCAACATTTTTTTTTTCGAAATATCACAGAGAAAACACCTCATTCCTATTTGATTTTTTTATTTGAACAAATTTTCAGTAAATTTGGACCAGTTCAAAAAAAAACTCCCCCACCCCCCCGAGGAAAAATTTATGTTTGCATTTTTTACAATTAAAAAACCTGATATCACCCCCCCCCCCCATTCATACAACAGAATAGCACGTACACTTTAAAAAAATTAAAAAAAACAGGAAGCTCCGTTGTCACCTCCTGGGCCCCTTAAACAAGGGGCGTGCTTTCATCGCAAATAATAAGATAAAATTTAATTTTGATGTTGTTTAAACTTGTTTTTTCTCTTTAAAAAGCTCTCTACTTTTCACGACACAGGCTTTATAGTAGCTTTTTGCTTAACAGCCGTCTTTCACAAGCTTTGCAGATGACCAAAAATGGGAATCAAGTTTCAGACGCTAATAGCGAATTCGCGCCGCAGCTTCCCGATTTAATTATAATCGCTAAAATTGGCGATTTTTCAAAAAAAATCAGCTGACTTTAGGACCTTATATTTCGATAACGGGGGCGCGAGGGCAAAAACGCATGCGTCCAGAAACATGTTTTACAATGCTCTTTCGATTGGTACTCATTAAAAAAAAATTCATTATTCCATGATCGCGTACTTTCCTGGTAAGAATAATCTTCACAGAGTAAAATGTTTTTGCTTTGTACTATGTAGTCTTATAAGATTTTTTGGGGGGGTTGGTTGGTCTACCTATATATATAGATAAAAAAAGAAAAAAAAAACGAAACTTTAAAATTTGACAGTGAGCAAAGTTACATATTCGAAAAAAAAATAAATTTCTGGCACACTTTATTAAATGTAAACTGACAAAATATACGGGTTATATACCCTTCAACGTAAAGAGTTATTCCTTAAAGTTTTTTGGATAAGACGAGCTGCGGCTAAGACAAATTGATTTAAAAGCTCTTTTTGAGTTCGTTTTAATAGGTTGTTTTTAATTAAAGATTTTAAGGAATAAAATATCCATATGAAAAGCTCTTGTCAACTTTTATGGTCTAAAAATTATCATTTTAAGAGCGTAACAACGCTTTCAGAACTGTCATTCACGCAATGCCAAAGCAATGTATTTTTGTTTACCCTGTTTCATCAAAATAGTTGTTTTAACCGAAAATAAATCAATAATAAAATTTTCTGAAACAAAAATTTAAAAAACTACTATTTTTTTCAAATGTGCTAGATTTGGAGGACAATAATTTCCATTAAATGAAATTATATGTATCGTTTATACTCTTGTAGCAAAAAAAAAATAGTACCAACGCCAGTATTCAATTCTAGCGCAGCGAGAATTTGCCCTCTGGGAGGGTATACCTCTGGGAGGGGAGGAAAAGGGGGGGGGTTCTGCACAGCTGTGAATCAGTGTTTATACAATTTTCACCCTTCAACTTGTATATAAGAATGAATATTTGACAATCATTCAGGGTAGCCATTTAATACTGCGATTTGTTGCACAAAAATTATTTAGTTGCATTTTCCGCATTGCAAACTAATGTGACACTGCTGTAAAAATGCAACTAAAAGCTTTGGTTTTTATAGCATTTTTTAGCACTAACAAACTTTCTTACAGATTTTTAATGAAATCATGCCCACTAACATTTGATTTATATTCATAAAACAAATGTTAAAGAAAATAAGTTTTCAATAAAATTAATAATTAGCAGAGTGTTATCTTTACAAATAATAAATAAATAAAATTTAAAAAACATTCTGACATTTTGAAAATCATTCTTATAACATGTTCTAAACAAAGAATTTTTTCACAAACATTCCAGAGAAAAACGTTTTCACTGTTGTACACATAAAGAGCTTAAATCGAACGTCAAGTATAGCAACAATATTTCCACAATGCAAAATTCTTGCCGTCGAAGAAAAGGTAATTGAAAAATGTTTTCAGATAAACTGTTTTTTGATTACGTCTCATGAACAAAGGTACAAAAAAGAGAACTTTTGCCACAACTGAGATAATTATCGAGCTATCAAGGAAAAAAGAGCCATCAACCTCTATTTTTCCTCATCACCTCTTTGATAGCTGTACAGCTATTGTATTTTCGATTTCCTCCACGTTTTATATCGCTAAAGAGGTAATCACACTCCAAATGCAATAAGCAAATTTTTAGTCAAATTTGAATGATCATATGATCAACTGTATTATCAACCATTATTATAGGGCACATAAGAGCGTTGGCTATTTATATTTCACACAGCAAATGAATTTCACATTTACAGACCTTTGGTGCTCAATTTGCATAATTTATTATCTCAAAACTAAACTCTTTTCTGCTTTCTTTTTAGCTTTAAATTCCGTAAAAGATAAAAATAAATTAATTAATAAAATTGTTGAAGAATAATTAGTACTGCCCAAAATATTTCTAAAAAAAATCAGAAAGTGAAAGATTTTAATATTTTTTTCAATGCGTCATGAGTATCTCTTTGTCCATTCGTTCGTCAGTTCCTCCCCCCCCCCTTTGAGGGTATAGTCTTATTCGAGTAATACCCCTCCCCCTCCCGAAATATTTCTGACATTTCACTACGTTTCCAGGTCTTATTTTTTTGGAATTGTGCAATTTTCTATGTCTAGTTTTCAACAATTAAAAAATATATTAAAAAAAATAACACTAAGTTCTTTAAGACCTTGAATCATAACTGACCCAACAAGCAGACTTGTTTCCAACCAACTTTATAGGAAAGCGCTTTTGATATTAAGCGTCAAAAATCGATTGATCATTATTATTATTTTTCTGTAACGGTAATTTTTCAGACACGAAGACACGATCTTAATATTAGGACTAACGAGAAAAATTTGCACCTTTTAGTCTAAAAACTACTAGTTCTAAGAAGTATTGTTAGCACAAAAATTGAGAAAAATAAATACATTATGAATAGAACTTTAGTTTCTTACTTCAAGAAGAAAAAACGCAACTGATGAAAATTTAAATATTTTTTTTGTAGCGATAAAATTGATGAGATTATGGGATTGATTAATTAATTCAGTAAATTGAAACCGATTTATTTTTCGAACAAAACAAAATTAACTGCAAATGATTTTATTTTTGATCTCTTGATTACAGCGATGAAATGTTTTTACTTTCTTCTAAAATTATTATAATTTAATTTATTTTTCGGAGATATTGAAAGTTTTTTTCTGGGGGAGGGGGGGATCAGCCGCTTTATTGAATCGAAAATATTTTACTCAGTCCATATTTTTTCTAGCTTTATATATTATGCAGAAAAGTTGCTCAATATACATAAATTATTTTTTAATTAAATCTCATCAGAGCATTTTGGCAACTAAAATAGAAAAGCTAGGTGCTAATAACGCCTAACTATTACAGCATAACTTCGAATCCTGAGAAGTAAATAAAAATTGTAGAGTTTCAATGCTTTGTTCACTAATCACTACTTAAAATTGAATGCTTTTGCAAAGCATTTTGTATAAAAAAAACTCTTTTTTTTTATTCATTTACTTTAATTTTCATATTTTCGAAATCAAAATTTTATATGGGGGATTTTTTAAAGTTCTATAACCTCTATGTTTTTGCATTTACATATTGCTCTTAATAAAGGCAGACGTGTGGTCAGTCATGTAGAAATTAAACTTCTTTTAAACTCATTTACTTTTTAGAATTTGTACATATTTTTTGTCAAGATGAGAAAAAAAATTTGAACATGATGCAGAAGTTGTAAATGCAATTTACGACATCAAGAAATTAGTTTTTAAACCAGAGTTTCCAAGTAGTGGGAAAGAAACATTAAAATGTAAAGCATGTAATGATTGAGTCGTCTGATATTATTTTACTTTTGAAAACATACCGACTGCTCAAGGGCAGGGTCTGCATCCAGATCCTGACTTTGGATAGGGGTCATAAGTGTCATTTTGGGGCATAAATAGGCAAGGGAGATTTTTTTTTGAATAAAACGCAGCTTTAGGATGCCTTAGATAACTTAGAGGGGGGGGGCATGATCACCATCTGGATCGAGTCTGTAACTGCTAATATATTGCAAGGAACACAAAACAAATGTTTCAAGTGCTAAACAAGCAATCATTAGTAGGTATGAGATTTCGCAAATGGCACAGAAATCCACGCGGGAATTACGAAGGGAAGTATCTGAGCTCAAGTGCAAATTATTTGGGGGGGGGGGGTGATTTCTGAGAGTAGAGAGTTAACAATAACGTACAATTTAAAAGACCAAAAAGATAAAAATGCAGGATGTTACAGCTCTTATTACACGGATAAACCTCAGTACTACAAAGTTTTACTGAGTGAAGCCGCCCTATGCGAACTGCTCTTGCCAGTGGCGTATATAGGATTTTATTTCGGAGGGGCCCCATATAATCAAGCTTAGCCCCCCCCCTCCCAACTTTCTTTTTTCTTCGCTATTACTGTAAGACAGGTAGAAATTTTCAAACTGGATTAAAATTTTGTAATTTTTGGAAAAGATAGAAAATTACGAAGTTTTAGATTCCCCCCAAAAAATTTTTCAAAATTTAAATTATTTATGCTACCCTTGATGACGTTGGAGGATCAAAACTCCTCTGGGAAACTTACTGAAACTTAAATTCTAAACACGCAATTTCAGGCTATCTTTAGTGACGTTAAAGGAATTGAGAAGACTCGGGGCATCTTTCCTGAAATATTTTGACACTGAAGCACAACTCAGGATATATTTCTTCATGATAGAGTAAAAGAAAAGAAGATGAGTTTTTTAAACTGAAGTCTCATTTAAGTTATCTTTGGGAAGTAAAAGTTCAAAGACCCTCCCCTGAAAGATTTTCGATATATGGGCGATTCTCTGTAAACTCGTCATTTTTCACACGAAATCTGTCTTGGCACGGTTTTTTTAAATGTTCGTATAATTATAATACTATTGCTCAGAAAATGAATCCATTACTTTGGTTTGAAAGAGGGCCTATTGAAGTTTGTGTTTTTCTGATAAATCATGATAAGGGGTAATTCCCCCGCCTAGTATAACTAGGCAGGGGACTGTGCCAGGTGACTGTTTTTGCTCTTTGTTGCGTAATATTTGAAAAACTATTGGAACATAATTTGTTACGAGACTACCTATAAATTTAGGCGCAAATCCTGGACATAATAACTAATATGTTTTATAATTAAATTAATTGACATTAATAAAATCACCTCCCAGAGGACTGTTTTCGCAACGACCCTGATGTATATTTTCATCACAAATGTGGCTCTCAAACTAAGCAAAATAGCGTTTCAACACCGTTCTCGGCGATTTCGGCAAATTCACACTGATTACTTTAAACTTCATGCCAAAAAGAATTTGCAAAAGTTATAGATTTTTCGTGTTACAGCTTTGAATTTGTTGCAGGGGACTGTTTGAAAAAACTCCGGACAGAATTTACATGACAATTTTAAGCTTTAGAAATACGTAATTATACCTTACTTCATAAGAAAAATATAGCTTCATTATTCTATTTTTAGATATTAATTGCCAAATTTATGTAGTGTCAATATGTTTTTTGAAATACTATCTTTAACAGTTAGACTATGGGATTGGGACAGCCAGGGGACTGTGTTTTTGGTGCTTTCTAGAAAATATATTTCTATAATTTCTAGAAAAAAATATTAAATTGTTATCACTCCAAATACAATTGAGCCACAAAGTATTAATGCTTTACTTGTATTAAGAGCGATAATTACTTTATTACACTTTATTATTTCTAAAATACTCGGTCCGGACAGCAAATTACCATTGTACAGAGAATCGCCCATATAGATGCACAATTTCGCTTTCTCTTTGGAGACGTTAAGAGACAAAAAGTGGTAAGGAATCTCCCTCCGAAAATTTTCAAAATTGAAACCTTAAGCCATCTTTACTTTAGACCATCTTTGGTAGTAACGTTATCAAGGACTCTCTCCAGAAATGTTTCGAAATTAATGCTTTAAAAACATTTTTATTTAGGTTATCTTTAGTACCGTCAAGAGAAGAGGTAGGTAGGAGAGAGGGAAATTTTGCGGCATTGAAGCTTGAAGAATGCAATTTTAAGCTCTATTTTTTGAAACTGAAGGTTCAAAATTTTATTTTTAGCAGAGGTGCCCATTACCGCCAAGAGCAAAAACTTATCATCCAAGAATTCCACGAAGATCCCTCTAAACACGAGAGCCATACGTGAAAGAAAAAGAAAACAAAAACTTTTAAAAACGCCCCTTAAAAAGAATTCAATAGCGCCGCTTACGCCATGGTTCTTGATAGGAACAACTGCTTTCAGGCTTTGTCTGACAACATTTAAGATAATAAAAGGATTTAGGGACTCTTCCGGAAATTTTTGGGCATAGAGACTGTAATTCGGGAGCTCTCTCTTTTCAAAAAACACATTTTAGAGCTAAAGACTCTAGAAAAGTAAGGGGGATATCAACTACCGTGAACTGTTTGAATTTTAAATCTCTAAAATGTCATTTGAGGCAATGCTTGACCAAGGTATCGAAGAAGCGGTAAAAGAACTCTCTTCCGAAAATTTTTGGTTATTGAAGTCTTGAAACTGCAATTAAATTACAGTTTGTAAAAGCGAAATTTTAAGATCTTTTTGGACTATTTAAAGGGGGGGGGGATCATGAGCCTTCTTTGAATTCATGATTGGCGGATATACGGGCCTCGACTTCCTACCTTAAATCCGCCACTGAGAAAGCACTCTATTCTTCAATTTCACCACTGGTAAAGAGATTGAAAATTACGTGCCCCTTCTAGCTCGGCCGGCTTGAACTTCTACCTTTTTTCGATTTTTTTTTTTTTTTTTTCGTTCAGCTGAAAGCTTGGAAATCATTTAAAAAAACTAAAACAGAAAATGATTGCACTTTATTTTTAATTTATTGAGTGTAGCATTACTTTAAAGACTTTTATTTCCTGACTGACTAGAAAAACAGAGGGAATGAGAAGAAAGAGAGAAACGTAATTTGCTGACTTATAATCTACATGTGTTGAATATTTTTCATTTAAAGATTTCAATTCAAAATGATTAGGATTTTTTCTATGCGCTTTCTAATTGAAATATCTTCATTTTCCCAAGACACGTTATTTTTTTCTCTCGAGTAAATCGTAAGGGCTCTCTGACCCTCTTGGGTTGCACTAGAGCCGCTATATAGACAGGCCGATGCATCAAGCTTAAGTTTCACCACTTTGGATCCAACTTATTTACTTTTACTTTAATTTTTCATTGTTGCAGAGCTAGGGTTACCAGAGCAAAGTTTCGAGACATCGCCACTCTTTGTTAAATTCACATGAAAAATTACCAAAACGCGATAACTCGCCGGAAAAGACAACCACTCAAACACGAGCTGGATCCAAAGTGGTCAAACTTAATCTTGATGAGTCGGCTCGTCTATATAGGGGATTTAGGTTGCACCACTGCCTGGTGTCATCTAACGAATTATTATTAGCAATAATTA
Organism: Uloborus plumipes; assembly: GCA_038373865.1. Lineage (NCBI taxonomy): Eukaryota > Metazoa > Arthropoda > Arachnida > Araneae > Uloboridae > Uloborus > Uloborus plumipes. The sequence goes on along the minus strand of JAXGGA010011607.1, from coordinate 27,307 downwards.
TTTATTTAGTTATGTATTTCAAGCTAAAAGTATGTAAATAATTTAAGAGTAAACTTAAACCGAATAATAACTACCTTTATTTTTAAAAAAAATCCAATTTTTTTTTCGGGGGGGGGGGGTATAGGAGGGACAGACCCTCTGGAGTCCTCCCTTATGTACACCTTTGAAAACAATGTTAATAGAGAGTGGGCTTTTTTTCTTAAGGTTTATTTATTTATTTATTTATTTTTTGAGCAAACACGAACCGAACACCTACTTTTGAAAAAATATTTCTCGATTTCGGGGGGAGGGGCGCCCCCCCCCCCCCAAATACGCCCTTGGCTCTTGCACATGCAAACAATAAAAGATGGGTTCGTTTTGGAGATCTCAAACAACTGACTGCTAACGCTACATAGACTGCTAACGCTGAACGAGAAAGGTTGTTACAATAAATGAAATGAAGCTGTTACTTTTTTTTTTTTATTAAACCTAGAAAAAAAATTTAAGTGCCGTGCATTCACATCAACAGCTGCTGTGCTTGAATCATTTACTACTTTCAGTTTCACGCGAGAACGAATCTTTGAGTGACTGCCAAGAATGGGAAACTTTTCAAGGTTTCACTTCAGATTCAGAATTCTTAAGAACAATAGATTTCACCTCCGACGGTTTTGGAATAACTCTTAAGTTCAATCTGCGAAATTATCAGCTAAAACACGTTGCCTTTCTCGATACAAAGACGTTGTTCATAAAATGAAAAATAAATAATAAAAATTAGCTGAATATACAGCAATTTTAAACAGTTAAATGCAGTTTTAATAGATTTGTGCGTATTTATCATTCGGTAAAATTTGAAGTGCAATCTGCAAACTGAGAATTTCCGCCCTCCCAAAAATTTATGTTCAGGGCACCCCTGTAGATGTTTCATGTTTTCAGTTTAATATTGCTTCGTAGCACGAAAAATGCTTCTTAAGCGTTATCGTTTAGGCGATTAAAGATAAGTTCGTTTTATGCGCTACTTTACACAGTCTCCAATTTTTTACTAACTTTGATAACACTCTTTTGCATACTTCGTATCATTTTACAAATGTGAATATTTAAAAGTTCGGTTTCTTTTATATTCAGTAAATTATAATTTTACTCTGAATGTTTTTTATCTTGTTTTCAGCACTAAAGCAGCAAATTTATGTATTTTTTTCCTCGTTAATTTCAATACAAAGCCCACTTCCATAACTTTTAGACGCTGCCATTTCCAAAAAAATATATATAATTATTATTATACAACAATTTCATTGTAAAATCTGTATAAATTGCTGTAAATATAGTGTTTTTCTATTGCTCTGCAGTTATCTATGTCGTTGAGACAATTTTATTGAATCAGAAATTTTAAATAGCAAGACGTTTAGCTTCATTGTAAACAACGATAAAACTGTACTTTAGCAAGAAGAGTAAAAGGTAAGGTAACTGAACTGCCAACTTAGAAGAGTTAACGAGAGCTCAAAATATCTTTTCCGGAACCGATTGGGAAAATACAATTATCCTTCCTCTACACTTCATTCCGAAGTTTTCATTCTTACTCTTCTATTTAGTTCAACTCAACAACTTAAATTGTTAAGCATACCTATAGAACTAGCTTTCTTGCCAAAATTTTTAAGCTAACTAAAATGAAAATCTGAACTATGCATCGTAAGAAAGAAAAAATAACAACATTGTATATGCGGGAAATGTAATTAAAATCATGTTAAGAATATCATTATACAGGGTGAGCAGAAATGACGGACCCGGTTTCAAAAAGTCTTATTTTCGAAACTACTGCACATATTACAATAAGTGATACAAGAATTAAAAGAGAAAAAAATTAAGTTATTTTTTAAATAAAGTTCAAATACACAAATGTGCAAAATGTGAGCACATTGTGCATAATGTTGAATTACAAATGCTCAATGTTACCTTTTGTTACTAGACAACATGTAATATGCGATCCAGTTCATCTCACCGCATTTTGGAGCATCGCACTGTCAACAGATTTTGTAATGCACAAATGTGTTGTTGAAATTTTGTAGTGCTTCGGGTTAATAAACAGTATCTTTGACATACTTCGTAAAAAGAAATCACATGGCTTTTTAAACGAACTAACATACAGATTATGCTTTTGTTGTGTAAAAAAAAAAGGCTCAATTATCAAACATTTAAAACTAAAAAAATTGGTATATTTCTCTTTCCATTCATGAATTACTTATTGTTAGATGTGCAGTACTTACGCCAGTTCCGACAATATAATCTTTTAAAATCAGGTCTATCATTTGTGCTCACCCTCTACTTAACAATACATTAACATAGTCAAGGGAAGTTCTATTTCGAAAGAAGAACGTTTAAAAAAACAGGATCCTTCGTGGATTCCCTAAATGTAAAAACAAGAAACGTCTGTTTTAAGTTAAGAAATAAATATTACTAAAGATATCTCACAACAAAAAATAATAGAGATAGTCTAGTATTTTTTTTCTCCTGCTAAACATATTAACAAAATGCAGCATAGATAAAAGCTAACAATAACAAAAAAACTTTCAAAATACTGAATCAGGGATTAAATAATTAGCACGATATGGAACATGTGAATCACAAAAATTTATCTCAAGCAATAAGCTACATAAATGTGAGAATAAGCAGTTTTGCATTTTTGATGCAGGAAGCATGAATGAGCTGAATTTGGCACTTTAAAATAAAAAAAAAACTTTGGAGGTTTTCACGCATTTGGAAAAGAAAACCCTTTTAACATCTATTGTAACAAAAATCAACAGAATATAGAACATGAAATTAAGTGTTATTGACTTAACAGATTTCACGAGAAATAAGTTTGGTAAAACCCTCCCATAACTAAGGTCTGGTTGCGGACCTGGCACATAAACACAGCCCAGTCAAATTAATGTGGCCACATGTCAAAAGCCTGAAAAAACACTTTTTGCGGACTGCTGCAAGACGTGCAAGAAGAGCTTTATTTAGGGCCCTGAAAGTGTGAACTGGTAGTTTGAGCCATGCCGACTCCAATGCTGTGGCCAGCTGGGCTAGATTAAGCAGATGAGGATCCATGGAGCGAATAACCCGATCAAGATGGTCCTACATATTCTCGATTCTGTTTGAATCAAGAGAGTTTGCTGGCCAGGGAAGAAGGGTAAACTCATTCTGGTGCTCTTCAAGCCACGCACGTACACTGGCAGCTGTATGGCACTTCGCATTGTCCTGCTGGTAAATGCCATCATCCTGAGGAAAAACATTGCACATATAGGGGTGGACATGGTCTGCAAAGACAGATGCATACTTGTAGAAATTCATAGTGCTTTCCACAATGATGAGTGAGCCCAGAGAATGCCAGGAAAACATTCCCCAGCCCATAATGCTTCAGCTTGGACCGTTCTGGCAATGGTTGAGGATGTTTGGTTTCAGAGGTACGCCAACGTCCATCTGCCCGATGCAAGGCCGTAGCCAGGATTTTTTTTCGGGGGGGGTTCGAAGTGAAGAAAGTTTGTTTGAAAAAAAAATAAACAATGCAACTTTTATGACGCAATGGGAGCAAAGGCTGTTTGTACGGAGGGGGGGGGGCAAGGGGGCACCTGCTCCCCTTCACTTCCGAAAGTAAAGGGGCCCTGCCCTTCACTTTTTAGAGCGAAAAATTAACGGTCGGTTATTTACTGGGTGGATTGATTTATTTCATGAAAATTAAAAACTGAAAATAACACAAAAATGTTTTTTTTTTCCTCATCTTATTTCACAAGAAAGGAACTTTGAATTGCAAAGGGGATATCTACAGTAAAATCCATCCAGCATTTCAGACTGTATTACAGTTTTTGGAGGTCATTTGTTAAAATCCAATAATATAGGCAAATTTTACAGAAAAAAAACAACTTTAGGGTGCCGCCCTAAGCTCCTCCCAAACTTCTTTTGATCCCCCAATTTCTTGGTGCACCAGCCATCTATGATTGGCAGTATGTTGGACTAACATGAAGGAGAGCGAAGTTGAGGTAATGGACAAGATGTTAATCAATAGGCTTTTGGGAAGAAGGAAAGGAGTCTTTCTCCTCTCCTGCATTATTTTTTAAATAAATTTATCAGAATTTATGACGACATCATGTTTGAAAAATTGAAGAAAAGATAATTAAAGAAACTCTGCGACTTGGTGACCTTCTCTGCGACTTTGTGACGTGGGATCCGTGGGACCGAATTAAGGAACATAAAGGAGTGCGACGATAAATTGCTATGTGCTATAGGGGTCGAGAAATATAGTACAAAACACTTCGCACCCAGAAAACAAAGAATGCATTTTCTTTAACTCAACACCTCTCCATTGATAATAACAATAACTGATTTAAACATCTGTATCTGTTTTTACTGTGATCAATGTGTTAAGAGATAGAATCTTATACTTTTTGCTAATTTGTTCGCACTAAGCCCAAAAGGGGACCACACTTGTTTTGTGGCGTAAAGGAGAGGATCTTCTGTCTCTTTCCATGATAATTAAATCTCAACGACAAGTGCCATAAATTTTGTTATCCCGTTAAAGATTATAGACCAGCAGGAGAGACGGAATAATTTAAGTTTTAATTTGAAAAAATAGAAAAAAACTCTTTTGGCGAAATAGTGCGCAGAACTATGGGTCATTCCATGTCAAGTGTCCCAAACTTCGAGAAAATCCCCACTCGACCCCCTCCGATTTCAATGAAATTTTTTTTGGATGTACATATAAAACTCGCATGAAACCATACCAAATTATAGCTCTATAAGCCATATGGTTTCGACAATAAAAATTATTTTAGAAAGGCCTCTTTTTCGTGTCTTGAAAAAAAAATCACCAAATCGTCAAGTTTGTGCTTTTATTGCTCGCGATCTAAGACGATTATCAGGCTCAAATTTGGTGATTCTGATCACTGTTTATGATAGAATAGCCTACTTGTGTAAAAGCTCCACGCACTGTAGATTTTTTGCAGTTTGCTGCCAAAGTTGGTAAAAATCGTCGTATTTTGGCAAATTTGACCACCCGTTATCAGCTTGTATCTGCTGAGAGAATGACTTTCTGAAGCTAATTCTTTCCTCGTTTGTAACATGATAGTTCGTCCGAAAGGTGTGCAAGTGGCATCTCGAAATCTTAAATAATTGCTGAATTATGCGAGTTGAAATTCCAGTCAAATTTCTTTTTTCTCGATTTTGTCTCAATTTCAATGGGCAATATCTCGCAAGGGTCATCTTGAATTTCAATTTTCTTTACATCATTGGAAAGAACACACTTTTCTTAACTAAAAAACGTTATTTTTATTTTTGAGACAAACCAGTTTCAAGGGGATATTGCAGATCAAAAATGTGTACGTCATTCAACGTGAAATTAAAGAAAAAAAGACATTGACCTCAAAAGTTGATGTCAATTTGTTCTATTAAAATTTCTGATAAAAAAACCTTTTTTAGATATTTTCGAACTTTAGTTTTTGTGTGCGCATCCGTAAAAACTCAAAAAATGGAAAAAAATAAAGTTTCGTTTATAACAGAAATAATTATCTTCTTATCGCTGCTATAAGAGCCTGAGTCTTTTCCAATGTATTATTTTTAAGCTCTTGAAACAGAATTTCGGATAATATGTCACTTGGCAAGGTGTCATTAATATTTTAAATTCATAAAAAGCATTGTTTCCTTTTTCAAAAAAAAAAATAAAAATAAAAACAATTAATAAAAGAGATAAATAATAAATTAAACAGTTAATATGATGTGTACGTGGTAAAAAATATGTATAATAGGACTGCAGAGCTATTTTTCTAAAAAGCGATAACGAAAGTTTTCGATAGAGTTGAATATTGCAATTATTTCCACCGTGTAAATAAATGATAACAATAGTAATTGAACATATAAGTAGTAATTGAAAATCCATTCTTTATACTGCCGAGGATGTGTCTTTCAGCCTGTGATTGCAATTTGCCCATAAACAAAAATGATGAAAAATGGGAAAATGCTTTTTATGACCTTGAAACATTAATGACCTATAACTTTGCCAAGTGACCATATCATCCGAAATTCTGTTTCAAGAGCTTAAAAAATAACGCATAGAGAGACTCAAGCTCTTATAGCAGCGATAAGAAGATAATTACTTTTGTTAAAAACAAAACTTTTTTTTTGCTTTTTCTTGAGTTTTTATGAATGCGCACTCAAACACTTAAGTTCAAAAATATCTAAAAAAGGGTTTTTTCATCAGAACATAAGTACAATAGCTCCTGCAAATAATAATAGAACAAATTGACATCAACTTTTGAGGTCTAATGTCTTTTTTTCTTTGATTTCACGTTGAATGACGTACACATTTTTGATCTGCAATATCCCCTTGAAACTGGTTTGTCTCAAAAATAAAAATAACGTTTTTTAGTTAAGAAAAGTGTGTTCTTTCCAATGATGTAAAGAAAATTGAAATTTAAGATGACCCTTGCGAGATATTGCCCTTTGAAATTGATACAAAGAAAAAAGAAATTTGACTGGAATTTCAACTCGCATAATTCAGCAATTATTTGAGCTATCGAGATGCCACTAGCACACCTTTCGGACGAACTATCAGGCTACAAACGAGGAAAGAATTAGCTTCAGAAAGTCATTCTCTCAGCAGATACAAGCTGATAAGGTATGGTCAAAATTTGCCAAAATACGATTTTTTACCAACTTTGGCAGCAAATTGCAAAAAATCTACAGTGCATGGAGCTTCTGTTACACAAGTAGGCTATTCTACCCTAAACAGTGATCAGAATCACCAAATTTGAGTCTGATAATCGTCTTAGGTCGCGAGCAATAAAAGCACAAACTTTACGATTTGGACAGTTCTTTCAAGACACGAAAAAGAGGCCTTTCTAAAATAATTTTTACTGGCTGAACCATAAGGCTTATGGAGCTATAATTTGGTATGGTTTCATGCAAGTCTTATACATACATCCAAAAAAAATTTCATCAAAATCGGAGGGGTCGAGTGGGGACGCCTCGTACACTTGACATGGAATGACCTCTATTCAAGTTTATTCAAAGGATTTTTTTTATTTTTATTATTCTAATTTTTCTTTATATCATCAAAAACCTCAGACCCGTCACAACTTCGGGGGGGGGGGGGGGACCTCCGACCATCAAACCTTGAAATTTTCTTTTTTTTTTTTTCTTCTTTTTTAGTGAATACTTTTTAAAAACTTTTGAGGTTGAAAATTTCGTGGGGGTGTTCTGACCCCTGACCCCCCCGCGTGGCTAACGTGGCTTGGCCCAGATGGAGCATAAAACGTGATTCATCAGTAAATGCTACCTGTTGTCACTCAATAAACGTTCAGCTGCGGTACTGGCGTGCAAATTCCAGGGATCGTCGTCGATGGACAGTAGTCAGCATAACTGCATGTACCAGTCTTGTGCTTCGAGAGCCCAGACACAGCAACGTCCACTAAATAGTAATTTGGTAGATGATGTTAGTAGCCCCTTGGTTCATCTGGGGGTCAGTTGCTCAACGGTAGCCCGTCTATCAAACCGAACGCATCTCCGCAGCCGTCGGTCGCCTCTGTCATCTATTGCTCCTGGTGCACTACATTTTCCACGTCACTGGTCACTGATTTTTAACAGTCCCATTTTGCCATGCACGGTACACTTTTACCACGATGGCAAGCGAACAGCTCAAAAACTCAGCCATTTTGGAAATGCTTCCACCCTGACCCGAAAGCCAATGATCATGCCCTTTTGGACGTCAAATAAATCGCTCAGTTTTTGTATTACGCCAATGATAGAAATGATTTCCAAAGCCCTCACACATCCTTTGTACACCCCAACTGCATTGTGCTACCAAGTGCTTTTTGTGACTGGCAATTTGACGTCAACGTCGAAAGTACGTGGTGGTCACATTAATGTGACTGGACTGTGTATATGTTGCAACATTTTACTACATTATCATAGTGTTTTAGAAAACTTTATAATTTTCACAAATAATAAATTTTTAATTAAGTTTATATTTAAGTCAATAATTTCAAAATAAACTAAATTAAAAATTGTGGCGTACTCAGAGCACATAACCCAACTTTGCTCGCCGAGTCATAAGTACTTCTGGCTCAGCGGCCAAAGCACTGGGTTGGCATCGTCAAGGTCACGAGGTCCCTGGTTCTGGCCCAACCAGGGAACACGTCAATCTGAATGCCACAAATGATGACCCAGATACTCAACAGATGGCGCCATTAACACAATGCAACAGGATACACTTCTCCTGCATTGTCCGCTTAACTGCTCTGCTGGCTCCCACTCACATGCACCCAACAGCGGACGTGCCTCTTGCCCTGCAGTAGCAACTCTCCCAGTAACAACAGGTACACCTTGGCGCACCATCTGATTCGAACATATAGCTCTCGCACGCTCCCCGCTTAATCCCTAGGAGGGAAATACTGTGGCGTACTCAGAGAGCACGTAACCCAACTTTGCATGCCGAGTCATGAGACCTTTTTGCTCAGCGGCCCAAGCACTGGCATCACCAAGGTCCCTGATTCGGGCCCCACCGGGAACATGTTGATTTGTATGCTACAAAAATATACTTCGTTAGAGTGATTACCAGTCTCCCCCTGTTTCTTTATTTGAACTTTCGTTTTTAGTTAATTTTATGAATAATAATGTGAAAATTAACTAAATGAACTTAGATGAAATTTTGAAATTATTTTGAAAACGGGAGGAAATTGAAAAAAGTAAATAGCCTTTCAAAATTTAAACAATAACTTTCTTCTAAAATAGAAATCGTAAAAAATAAAGTTGATGTTGAATTTGATAAGCATATGAATTATCATTAATCCGCCAAGCCGATTAATCGGTTTTCAATATTTGGCCAATTTGCTTATCGGTGCATCTGTAGTGTAAACACAAGGCAATTTCATTGGAAAACAAAAAAAACCACGACCAATTATATATAAATTGGTTTCTCAAAGCCGGGGGGGGTTGATCCCCCCCCCCCAAAAAAAAATGACATGCCTGTGGCACGGGTGTCAGCTATGATGGTTTTAAACTTTTGCGGCGAAAACCATATGCAAATTTTTAACAAGGTATTATGCGGCGACTTCTACCTTTTTCCAGCAGAATGCGGAATCAGCCTTGTGAAAGTGCGTATAACCAGTTTCTACTCGGTTCGATACGCATTTTCTCGCTCCAGCCTTGCCGCTCTGGCGAGAAATCTATCAGACAGCTAACGTCACCGTCAGTTAAACTTTAAAAAATATTCTAAAAAAAGTACTTGTTGTATCAGAATTTTTTTCCACTAATGATGGAAATGTATGTTGCTCTATCATGTAAAAATAAAATTAAAAAATCGAAAACTTCTCTATTGTCGTTGAAGTGCAGGCGTTGCTCTTGATTCCATGTTGCACAAATAGAGGAAACTAGGGCGGTTTGACCCCATTTTCTATTTTTTTCTGACAGTTAGTGAATTTCCAAATTGACATTATTTGTTTCCTCGTGACGTCAGGCAACTTTTTACCTTATTATTTTTCATTTAAATTACATATGAGATTATTATTACTAGTTTTCAGGAGCGTCCAAACATCCTCACTTGAGGAAGGTTAGACGCAGGTCCAGCAATTAGGGGGGGTCAGGAGGGGGCGGGGTCAATTACTCCTCGCCCTCCGACTTTTGGGAAAAATCCGAACTCGTCTGAATTTGCATTCGAGGGTTGAATTCAGATAATGTATGGAAAAAAAAAAAAATATTAACAGAAAAATTAAAAACCTAAATAAAATGAAACTAAACTTTTGTATTTTTTTTTGTATTTTTGTGCGTCTTACCCTCTTATTTTGTGCCACTATATACACTGATTATTTGTGCAAAATTTTGGCAAAATATATATTAATATTTAGAGGTCGCTCAAACGCCTTGAAATTTCGTGATATTGACAAAAACGTGATCGTAAATGATATCTATAGAAAAAAGTAGCCTTTGTATTTTTGTGCGTCTTACCCTCTTATTTTGTGCCACTATATACACTGATTATTTGTGCAAAATTTTGGCAAAATATATTAATATTTAGAGGTCGCTCAAACGCCTTGAAATTTCGTGATATTGACAAAAACGTGATCGTAAATGATATCTATAGAAAAAAGTAGCCTTTGTATTTTTATTCGTCTTACCGTCTTATTTAGGCCCTTTATATACACTGAATTATTCGCCCAAAATTTTAGTAAACTATATTTACATTTAGGAGTACTTCAAATTTTGTGATAGTGGCACAAATGCGAACGTAAATAATAATAATAATAAAGTTACTTTATTGCTTTTTTATATCTCCGAAGAAAAAAAGCGTGCAATCACAAAATGAACTATATATCTGAAAAACCAATGAAATGCAGAAAAGTATGAAAACTAATCAAATACGGAAAAAATATAAAAAACAAATTTAAATACATTAAATATATAGTAATTCGCTCATTAATTCTTGCAATACTTTTTAAGGTTACTTTTTTGCAACTTTGAAACCTTTTCTGTGTTCCTGTACCACTTGAAGAAGACACTGTCTTTGTTTTTCGTCGTTAGTGATAGTCTTAACAAATGCTTCAATAAGGGCCATGCCACGCTCCGTATTGTCGTTTACAATCCTCAGTTTCTTTGGTAGTATAAAGCCTTGTTGGTAGCTATCTTAAGAGGATTCTGAATATGGCGTCATGGATCAAGGACGGCGCTTATATGGAATTTGGAGGTTAACAATCCGGTGTTACATGAAAAGGAGCGGGGCGAGAAAAACAGGGGGGAGAACGCAGCGAATGGCATTTCTTTAGATGAAGTGTGCTGATGTGCGAGGCACAAAGGTGTGGGATGTTCCTAGAGTACGGCGTTGTGCTAGGGGCTCTGATAGAGTATTCGGTTCGCCATGTAACGATAGAGTGTGAAGAGGAAATCACAACTCATGAAGTGTTAATGAGATAGCGCTTTTGTTAGATGTCCAGGGGTCGTGCCAAGGTTGTGAACTAGTTGGAAGGTGTTATCCAGATGGAAGCTTGAATGGCGCATAACAAGTGAATCTATGAACACAGATAATAACTCGGGAGAACGCGACTCCTGGACAGGAGTGCGTAGTCGTGGGTGAATGTGAAGAAGCGAAGTGAACATGACACCGAGAGGAGAAGATGGCTCGTGCGCAGTAGAAAGGTCGCAGCTAAGTGCGTCTACAGTATCTGTCCTATATGGGACACGGGGGTGTCTGTTGTTTTACATGGGTCGCACAGAAGTTGAGAACTATAGCGCCGACTACCATTACTATAGAGCAGTGTTTGGGGGCGTGCGTGATGACAGAGTGTTGGCTGGGACCGCGACGCTCGGCTCAACTGAGCATTGTTCGCTTACTCGAGGGTAGTAGAAGATTTTGTTTGTTATGTCGTGGACTATGTTTCATAAAGGTGGGGGGGGGACCGGGCTTAAAGAGCAGTATTTGGTAGATCGCATTGTGTGCAGTTGAAGGTCCACGCATTTGCGTGAGACACGTGAATCTGGACTTTGCAACCAATCAATACCCCAATTCGGTGAACCTATTGCTTGGGTTAAAGGGGGGGTCTGTGTGTTATAAAATTCCGTAGGAGACCATTGTGTAGAATATAGATTTTCGTGTAATTTGGGTCCACAAAAACACTAGATGATCGAAAATAAAGGTGTCGATAGCACATATAAAAGTTGCAGAGCCAATCGTTTTGGTAGGTTTGCCCTCCGCGTTAGGGTTCAAACATGCTCCAACCTTTAGTACTGCAGAGTGCATGGACATGTTTATGATGCCACAGCATACGAGGCGAGACGCTCATCGCGGTATAATGAATCTCATTGTTGGTCGACGTTGGCCTGTTGGATCGCGTCGTGTTAGGCGAGGCAGTTCAGAGTGAGATCGTATTCGGCAACTAGAATCCGAATAGGCCTGAGGGCGATGAAACGAGGTTACTAGACTAAACCGCGAGGTATGGTAAAGATCAGTGGGCATGCTGTGGTGTCGCTTTGCATAGCTATGAGGCTGTGAGTATGAGATACTCGCCCGATCATCCTTCATTTAGCCCAGAATATAGTTGAGGCTGATAGGTGTTCTGTCCAGGGACTATCTAAGTGAAGTGTCCTAGGTAAATAAGACGTGACTTTTAGTGTAGGAGTTACGCAACGACAGTGTGTCAAGCGTGTGAAGTGCAGGTGGTTTCATGTGTACGCGAGGTGTTTAGAGTGAGCGTTGATCAGGGGATGAGGCGAGCAGTTGCCCGCATTTGGAGCCTAAGGGGCAGTGTGTACGGTGGAGTCATGCTTATCGAGGGAGACGAGATGCGTGAGAGTGAGAGACATGTGATGCTTGGATTGCCACGTTAAGCAGGGACTGTTGTGATGCGCTTGGTCTAGCGGGAGCTGGGGGTGCTGCTGGGTGATGTAATATTAGTATGCCGGAAAGAGAAAGCTCGATGCACACATCGTCGTCAAGAGCGACTCGTCTCTGAACTCAAGAAATACATAAGAGAGCCGGACTGTGCTCGAGCTTGTCATATATGAGCTATTAGACTAACGCAGAACCGGTCACCTGTATAGAGATGGTCGTGTGTGCATATCATTGTGGAGTAGCATGGTGGTCTGGGGGTATCAGATTTACTTACTATCTCTTAGATGGTTTGACTTGCATGTGTTACTGGTGTATACAGGGAGTACACTAATGTGAGGGATGAGTCTCAGAGGGTAAAAGGCTGTGATCGTTTGTTTTGTGTGAGTAAGTTAGAGTGGGAGAGTGGGGTGCAGCTGTCTTTGAAGAGAGAGTGTGGCAAAGACAAGTAATAATGTGGGGAGAGGTTCGGGTAATGGGAAGGGCAGTGGCGTATAGGTACGGAGCCAACTTCCTCGGAAAGTGTGTTATGTGCGTAGACGATATTGGAGTCAACGCATCTCGTGTTCGATGATTTCGGCTGGTTGTGGAGGTGCGAGTGTGCTCTTTCGTATCGATAATAGAGAAGGTCTCTCTCTGAAGTCTATAAGTCTTTTATATATACTCATTAGATCGACGTTGAGATCATGAATATTATGTATGAGAGTAGAAGAGACCTTGCGTGTGTATTATGGATGCGGTCGTGGTGAGGGAAGAACATCTCTCGAAGAAGAGGAATCATGGTTATGTAGATATGTACTGGTATACGCGCGTCCGACTTCATTATCCGTTGAAAGATGTATCAGGTGTGTGTGGGCATGATTTTAGGTAGAGCTCATTTACAGTAAGAGAGCTGATGGGCCTAGTAGAGAGCGCCCCGCCCCTAACTCTGCACAGCAGGGAACGCTTGTGAGGAAATGTACAGGCTCTAAGGATATAACCCTATAGCGAGAAGAAAGTTTTGACTAGGCCGTGACAGGAGTGAACTAGTACGTTGAGCTCAATTCAGAGGGTCGTAACTCTTAGATCTCGGAGTGTGCATGTCACAAGGACTGATCATGAGGATGCAAGACAGATCTATGTGCCGATCTGAGAGTTAAATATGCTAGCGGTAGAGAAATATGCGCGTGAATGCTAAGATATGAGCGATTTCTGTGGCTGATCGTGGTCAGAGTTTAGACTCTGTTTCATGTCGTGATTAGTGTTCTAACGTTATGTTGTGACGAGGCGCACTCGATTGTGGAAAGAAGTGTGAACGCGAGGGAGTATGTGACGTGGGGTGGTGCACGGCGGCAAGGAGATACACGAGGACAGCGTGCGTGCCTATGGACGGAGTGTATTCCACGATCGAGCGTTCTACGATATTATGTGACTCTTTAGTGTATGTTGACAAGTGAGTATCTGTGTGCGAGAGAGCTATTACTTAGTGTTTGCGGGTAGCTTACATGAGAGTAGCACACGAAAGGATCATACAAGTTAGATTTATGCTCATATCTACGTGAGACAATGTGTGTCGGGTAGAGCGTTGACATGCTGCGTTGGGTGTCCGCAAGGAGGCTAAATAAATCTCTATGTAAAAACTCTAGTATAGAGAGTGGCCGGTTGTTAGGCGTGCGGGTGGCGCGATAGGGGTAGGCACTCTCTCAGCCTATCGCAGCATTGTTACTCATATCGGTAGTCATTGGAGAGCCATGACACGTTGAATGTGTCAATCACATGTGTTCACTCTTGGTGTAGATACTCGCGTAGAGTAAAGTATACACATCTATGGATTGAGTAGAGGGTTTGTGGATCTGGCTAGGCCGAGTAGTTAGTGTGAGAGAGGTCCAGATCCCATTGATGACTTGGTGTACATTTGCTGGGCGCTCTTAGTTGAGCAAACATCTCTATTGCACGCGGATTTGGCTTTGAGAATCTAAGTCTTCAGCCGCTGAGCAGTGTGGTCTAGTGTGGGGTAGGGGGGCTGCAGATTGAGAGCGTGCAAGCTTTGCGAGTTATTTTTATTTTTCATGTGTTATCCGAAGCCTACTCATGTGGGTTTCGGCCTAGCCCGCCGTCCATACCAAAGTGGACTGATATTGGAGCTTATGGACAAATGTTGCAGTTTTTAGGCAGATGTAGGCACGCAGAGATTGATACTCACTTGCTTAAAGGTATGGCACTTAGGGATCATTATTTTTCCGTGTGGTGCGCGCGTCGGGAGAGCCGGATCATGTGATTTTTAGTAGTGTGGAGCACAGGGGTCGAGGTGCGAACTATCTCGATGAGCAGGTATTCGCTTGACACTCCGGGGTGGACAGTAAGATCTAGAAGCAATAGAAGGAATGGCGAGACGGTATTCTAATGTGCCCTGTATTTAGACAATAAGCCATTTATAGATGATTGGAACTTGTAGAATTAAAAAAGAGTATATGAAAGAGGTGTTCCAATTATAACGCATCATAGATATGGGTCGACTCTCTCAATGGCCTGAGTGCGAGATGTGGGATGAGTTTGGCACTTGTGTAGTTGACTTGTTCTGGAGCAGTATTAGGCTCTCTTAGCTCTTTGATGTACAACTTCTCTTAAGGTATGCTTCGGTTATATATGAGTGCGCGACAGGGAGATATGTATCGTGTCAGCTTGGTGCAGTCTCATCAAGATGGGAGGTGTATTGCACTTATTTATAGCATGATGTGGAGCGGGTTAGATATCGGCTGATGTTAGACGGTCAATTTTATGTAATGATTTTATTGGTATACACAGGTGCTTCACTCTGCGCAGTTGCACAGAGATCTTGATCATCTATAGAAGTGAATTTGAGTCTATGTGACATTTTATATAGCAGGTAATACAAGATATTACTTCAATTCGTTCAATAACAATATATGACAGAATATCTCTCACAAACATAGATATGTGAACATTGGAAACACTTTGTTGAGAGACATGATCATCTAACGATAGCGTGTACACAGGTGGCTGGTCGTCTACATTCAAGGTGGCGTGGTGTTAGAGCCGTGTGCGAGCTAAGGTGTATGAGGAGATGTTACAGAGTTGGTAGCTAGGCAAAGGTGAGTGCGGTGGGATGGTAGCTGTTGATGATACACCTCTATTCCGAAGCAGAGGAGACACACACCTGAGCTATTCTCCCATACACAAATATATTATCATTACAATTTATGCGAGACAAGGAGGCTATTACTAATGGTTAGTGTCTCAATGTTCAGAGCTCTACGGCGTTCCCCAACTAGATGTGTGTTAGTGCCTAGAACTGTAGTATGGGGGGGCCAGAGGACAATTGGTGGTTGGGTGCCGTGATAGAAATGTGAGATACACTGAATGCGTTGTGAAGCGTGACGAACATCTCTGGTACAAGAGACACAAAGAGCGTGGATTTTCTGGCTTGATGCAGGATGGACGGCTGAGTGTGCGGGAGCAGCTGGTGCAGGCAGTTGGACATAATGTTGAGATCTCTGGGATACGAGATTCTTCTCTAGATGGTGGAATGTACAGAAAATACAAGACTACTTGGGGGTCGATATTTACATAACGCAGCACACACGCATGAGGAATTGATGAATGGGTAGTTTTTTCATGGTCAAAGGGTGTTTCATGTTATGGTGAGTGGAGTCAATTACAGGCAGTGTGGTCTTGGGTTGGTTTCACACATTTAGATCATGAACAGTTATGGGTTGTTGTGGAAGATTGTCACACAAAGATGTGTGATATAGTGCATGTCGACTGGAGGCTGAGAGGAGAAGTTGTTTTTTCTGGTACGCGTTTGATGTAGACTTTTTCTCTCGGATTAAAAACTTCGAATATCCGAAGTCTTAAAGGTGCCGACTCCAACCGATTTCGCCGACTGGGTAAAATTACCAGGGGGTGAGACTGTGGATATGGCCCTGATCTATATTACGAGATTGAGGATATTATAGCGAATACTGCGAAAAACGTCAAGAATGTGTGCGAGCAAGTCCTTATCTATGACAGTTGGATAGATGAAGCATTATCTCTGATGGATGCTAAACGACTCGAGCTGCGATTGCATCTATCCGCGATATGCATTAGCGTCACCTATTGCATTCATCGCACTCTCAATTTTTCTCTTCAGCTAAAAATATCGAGTCTATTTCTATTACTCTTAGAGGTTGACAATAAAATGCATTGTACTTTTAAGATCATATTCTATCAAAACCAAAACACTACGATTATATACTACGTGAAAAAATAGCAATGGTAGAGAGGTGTCGCTGATCTTCAGGCAATGCGAAATTCTAGCATATGAGGACCCATCTAGTTACAAAAAATATCAGTGGAAACCCAAGATGTAAAAATGGGGACCTTTGCCTCAAAAACAAAATTTCGCAAGCATACTGCGAAAACATGAGCTTGTCACGTATGAAATAGGAAGTTCACACAAATAGAATGATCGTGATGATACACTGATTTCTTCTGCCGAGTAATTATTTTCACAAGCACATTTCAAAGCAGGATACCCTTGGTCAAATATCCTGGATTTACACTCCATAAAATTGATTACAAAGCTGACTGATGTTGAGATAGAGCTATAACATATGTGTGTGTCGATTATATTATGTTTAGTCATGTCTTAATGAGGTCTTGCAAGCGCATTTTGACTACTGGAGACATGATCAAAAGATGTGAATATTTTTGGGCGACAAGACATAAGTTTTGTGTCAGTGCATGACATGATGGTGCACACTCAACACATGCTGGTAAGTCTCAATCGGTTGTCACCAAAAATCTCAAATTATATTTTTATTGTATGTTTGAGGATTGATTTTTTTGGTGACCATTACTTATACTGTATTATTTATGCTTTGGAGTACATGGACACATCCCTGCGAGTAAACGTCTGAAGGTCGGTTGTAGCGTGTCAATACTGCCTAAGGATACTACACCTACGTCTGGCTGGCTCTGCCCTTATGTAATTGAGTTTGTGGGTTGACATAGAATCACTTAAATTTGTCGTTTATAATGGAGTGACAGTCTAATGTCTCGGTGTACTCAACTTTGAAGTCTGATTATTAACTGCGAATATTACAATTAACCTCGAATATATAATTTCCTTAGTAGATCCCAATCCCTTTGCGCTTCATATTGAGTCTACACTGATAGAGTTGTTCTTCGTCCTCCACACGCATTATGCCATTCGAAGTGTGTTTATCTTATACTTCATCTAGCTCCGAATTCCAGGGACAATGACGTTAAGAACTAGTATTGACAAGAAAACATCCAGGTTGTGAAAACTGGGTAATAGATATTACGTGCTGTGATCACGTGATATTGACTTTGGAGGGACATAATATGTAGACTCATTGTAGTGGGAACATATTTAACGTACAAAATGCTGGGTATCACTTGTCCTCTCTGTGTTACAGATGGTTGTTACTAATGTACAAAATATTAATTTATCCATAGTTACATAAAGTTACAAATCAAATAACCTGTATCAAGTGATTGAGCTATTTTTTTTTTCGAAATATTATGTATTTCATTCCTTATTCTGCATTAAGATATTTCATCTCATATTGCATTACGTTCCATATAGAAAAACTCTGAAGTCAATATGTATAAGGTTATCTTTGCAATCTTAAGAAGTCCAAAACAGGTAGTTCAATAGCAAATGTAGATAGATTATCATACTTATCTGCTATTTGCATTTTAAATTTTCTGACTTTGATTTTTATTACATCTTAATGTGCGGTGGCTGATGTCAGACCACAGGAAGTTTACTTTCGCTACACAACAAGTTATGTATATATTTTTTTGAGTACTTTTACTGGTGAGTCGTCACATTCTTATCAAATTCTGAAGAGTCATGTAGATTTGATAAAATGACATGGAAGTTGTATAAACTATATTATATCTTATAATATTGTAGATTTATAATTTGAATAGTTCTGAATGAGCAAACTGACTGTTTTTAAAGCAAGTTCTCTTTAGATATTGTCCAAAATTTTCTTTGAAATGTGAATTGTTTATAGTTGATTAAGTAAACTTATATTAATTTATGAAGTTTTAACAATTTAGGATTATTAACTAACACTAGAGATGGGTAGTTACCTCTTATGATCGCTTACAGATAAAAACGACAACGAAAGTAGAAAACATATTATACGGATAACACCATGTGAATAAACCTATTTTTTTTGAATTAATTGTATGGAATTCTGTGTTTGCCTTTGAGTGTAATTGTTTGTCAGAATATCTTTGAATTTGTAAATATAATTTAAATGCATGTCTTAATATCTTTTTTTTTATTTTTTTTCTTTTTATTTTTTTTATTTTATTTTTTTTATTTTATTTTTTTTTTTATTTCTCTTTTTTACTGTTTTTTTTTTTTATATATTATTTTTATTTTTTATTTATATTTTATTTTTTTTTTTTTTTTATTTATTTTTTTTATTTTTTTTTTTTTTTATTTTTTATTTTTTTATTTATATTTTTTATTTTTTTTTTTTTTTTTAATTTTATATTTTATTATTATTTTATTTTATTTATTTTATTTTATTATTTATTTTTTTTTTATTTTTTTTTTATTTTTTTATATTTTTTTTTTTTATTTTTATATTTTTTTTTTTTTTATTTTTTTATAATTTTTATTTTTTTATTATTTTATTTTTTTTTTTATTATTATTTTATTTTTTATTTTTTTTTATTTATTATTTATTTTTTTATTTTTTTTTTATTTTATTATTTTATTTTAATTTTAATATATTTTTTATTTTATTTATTTTATTTTTTTTTTATTTATTTTTATTTTATTTTTTATTTTTTTATATTTTTATTTTTAATTATTTTTATTATTTATTATTTTTATTATATTTTATTTTAATATATAATGTTATTTGTTTTATTATTTTTTTCTCGACTTATTTTAATATATATTTGTCATTTGTTCTTTTTTTGTTAATAAATACAATTTATTCTTCTTTCTATTAATGTAAAAAATAAATTAAATATTACAATATATCATACAAATTTTTTTTTATAAAAATTGTTACTATATTAAAATTATTTTAATACATATTAATAAAAATTTATTTATGAATTTTTATATTAAATTATTTTAATTATTATTTAAAAATTTTTTTATTAATTGTTTAAATATTTTATATAATTTTATACTATTTTTTTTTAAAAATATTATTTTTTCTTTTTTATATTTATAATTATAAGAACTTTTCAAATATACAAAATAATTAAGATCTAAAAAAACAAAAAATATAAAACAATTCCTTAACATATTATATTAAAAAAAAACATATCACTTATACAGTAACAAAAACAATATTACACACAATATATTATAATATTCTATTTCAAACCAACTATGATAAATAACATCAATCAAAATATATTCACACACAGTCTACATCAACCCTCCCTCCCACTCTAACACACAAACCTACCATCTCAACTACGCATCGAACAAATTCACACACCCCCAACAATAACCCCACTTACCCCACACCTTGAAACAAACCTCCCAGGACAAAACACATCCCTCCTATACGCCATTATCTACCTTATTCAATACCTGTATCATAACCACTACAACCATTATATATAAATCATCTATAACATGTCTTTCATATCTAATATACTTACTCCCACATTACACATACAACACATCAAATCATAATAAAAAACACCACACACCCCACACCTTCAATAACAATATCAAACGTACTTCCTAACAACTCTACTCATACAAAACAACATACATACCCAAAAACTATACAACTACAATACCAAAAAATCACAAACTGATCGTAAAACACAATACCAACCAATCATATAATAAGTCTAATACAATTAAAATTAATCCATAAATCCAATCTCAAACTATACTATATGTCAATAACTACCCATACCCCCAAAAGATCCAGCTATATTCAAAAAACAATCTAAGACCACATATTAACAACATCAACCCGAAATGTTATTTAATCATACCAAAACTCAACAAATAACTCCAATTATCCCTCATTTATCACACATACCACTCAACAAAGATAACTTAATCACAAAAAAATACAACAATTATACATATCATCCAATTATATACTAAACTATAAATAACGCAATACTATTTGTCACAATATTTATATCACATATACATTTACCCTGCAAACATAACCAACTTCACCTACAACCCAAAACCCTCCCAAATATATAAACTTCTCAAAAAATCATCTACATCTCTGAAAAAACACAATCCCACCCATCCAAGAATCACATCTACACTAAACACATATTTCTCCACATAAACACACCAAACACACTAATAACACCCCTAATATATTAAACATAAATACTCCAACCACCATACTATTCCAACTTTTCACATAAATATAACACACACTAACAAATTTAAATATCCTCTAACCTATATCTCACTTCTACCAATCTTTATAAATCCAACCGCTAAAAAGAACAATTATCGTATCACATCCATAGCATTAATACCAAACACCTATCTACGACAACAATTATGATCATCCAAATCAAACAATACCAAAACCATCAACCACCAACCACACTCACATCCAGACAACTCAGCACCCCCCACCCCACAAATAAATGGCCCCACCCATCACAACCCTTCAAACCCACTACTACAAGAACACACATCGCAACACCAAATCTATACCCAGCTTCCCAACCAAGCACAGAATTTTCCACTCACTCCGCTACAAACACTTCTAGACTACCACAACAAAAACCGAGACACAATACCACATACCACGCACAGTCTTTACTTTTATCTTCGAAATCACAAATGCCACACACCAATAATTTTTATACCTTTATATTATAACCCCGACTGAACATAACTTACCCATCATCATACAAAAATATGTCAAATATCATACTACCTATCAATCAAACCAAAACATATAAACGCTACACTAACTTCACTACCATACCATACAATCAAACATATACACAGAAACACTCATATCACAATTACAATTGCCCTCACGAGAACAGACTAGACCCCGCCTAAAATATATATCTAATCTAACACGATTCCAATCACTACATCTATACACTTCACCACTTTAAAATAAAAGGATTCATTCCCTTTATCAAAAAACACACATCATCACATTCCTCGATCAACACCTATGACCCAAACTAACAATTCTTCAGCCACAAAGAATACACTCTACTCCCTTTAGATCCAAATTAAAACTCTACAAAAAATAAAAAATATAACCATCAACCCCAAATATATTTCCACTAACACAGTACTCTAACGATTATCAACAGACTAAACATCAAATCATACGATCAAATTATACTTAACCTCTTATCAACATACTACACACAATACATCTATCTCTAATTCTAATCTCCCACCGTCCACTACAAAACATTTCAAAAATAACAAACCAAATAAATACAAAAAACCACACACATCATCACAAACCCAAAACCACAATATAATCTTAATACATATTCATAACAAAATACCATTCCACAATCAAATTCCCCCTAGCCAACAACCACAACCATCATAACCCAATTCATCACCATTTACCAACACAAACAACTCGAACCTGGCCCTATTCCGAATCAAACAAACGCAATACAAAATTAATTTCACCTTCTATACAACAACATTCACATTCTTATCTTCATCATCTCAATAAAATTCTCAACAATATTACACATAATCTACACCATCAATTTTCAACCATTCCAGATCATTATATATATGCTAATCTCTATTATCTCCCCTCGCTTTAATATATCATACCTTCTATCTCCCCAACAACACAAATTCTAAATTCTACCCCTCATTCTCTCCACATCTCATCAATACCCATACACTGATCCTCTATTATTCATTATCCCCTCTAACACTCCCGATAGATCACACAACTTCACAATCATATCAATCCTACCCAACACATATAACCCACATGCG
>JAXGGA010011606.1:0-41825 GCA_038373865.1 Uloborus plumipes | reverse complement strand
GGAAATGACATTTTGCCTATATATTATTTTTTTAATATACAATTTAAGTGCAAAATAGTGCCAATGCACGTTGTCATTACTCTTTGTGAGCATCTTGAATAGAACATAGCATGAGATAATGAAAATAGGTGTTTAATTGGAAGATATGGATGAAGGACACAAAAGTTAACGAATTGAGAAAATAACCCTCTTACAGTATACTCCCGATTATCCGCGGAATTGGGTGGCACGGGTATCGCGAATAACGAAAATAGTTGATAATCCAAAAAAGCATAAAATAAGGGGTAAATTAGATTAAAAATGTCTTTTGCTTAAAAATAATTGCAGTTGACATAAAACGTGATATGTACAAACAGTGACGATAGGTACAGCATAAAAAATTTGTATTTGAGGTTCTCAAGCATGTAAAATCTATCAAGAAGTGGTACTAACGACAACGCCAAGGGAAAATAATTTATTGATCACCTAAGAAAATAATTTATTGATTGAAGTACACCGCACTCTTGGGTAAGAAATGCTGAGAAAAAACAAAATTTAAGTTCGTGCTTTTCCGAAAAAATCAGTTAAATGTGTTTCTTGCAACGAAATTTTTGCTCTACAAGAATAAGTTAACTAAGAATTTTTTTTCCCAAGATACCCTCGGAGTTTCGGACCCCCCCCCCCCCAACCCCCAGAGGTTCGGATAATTATTGAATAAACAAAGTTAATAACTATGAAATTTTTAATTTTTCGAGGAATTACCACTTTAAACAGTAATTTGACTTGTGTAACAAATTGAGATGAAACTCCCTAAGAAGGGCAATTGAGGAAAAGGTTACCTAAATTGTCATACCTTTCGGGAAAACTTTTGAGGGAAAAGACCAAAGATTTGTTGAGAATATTCATTTATTTTCAGACTATTTCTTGTAGAGTGCGGAAACGGCTCTTCTATTGGGTAATGAAATAATTTGAAGAAAAAAAAAAGAACGTAATGGAGATTTACAAACTTTGCCATTTCTTCCCAGTTATCTTGCATTTTGTTTAAATTAAAATGAAATGTTGAATAAGAATAATGAAAAGTTTTAAATATTTATGGCAGAGAGTGAGTAGAGGATAGACAACTCGGTGCATTGAAATTAGTTCAAATAGGTTATTTTTTGCTTTGAATTTGTGATACATTAGTTTTTGAGATTTTTTGCGTGTGTAATTACTCGATGTTAATGACACACGGTATGAGTTTTATTTCAGATTTCACCTAAGTAAAGAGCCTATGGAAACAAGTTATGTCTAATACTTCCATCCGGTTTTCTAATGCATTTAAGTACGTAGGTAGCAAAATTTAGGTTATTATTTCTATGCTTAAGAAGCAGCCTTTCTAAGTCCTTAAGTAATTCTTGAAAATGAAAAGTTCTTCCACCGTCGGAGAACAATTTTTGAAACTCAACAATATTGTCTGTCGCCTGAAGTTAAACACCACCTTCCAAAAACAGAAATCATATTAAAAAAATTCAAAGAATAAGATTTTTTTAACTTCAGAACATAATTAAAAATCAAAAAAGTTTGTAACAAGGTCCAGGGGCGTACATGGCGTTCCCGCAGCTTCCACGGCTTGGGGGGTGCACGAGGTTTGAAGGCGCACAAGCCAGAAAAATAGCACTATGAGTTACACGAGATTTTTTTTTTCTTTTTTGTATTTTAATAAGAGGGTTGGAGTGCACTTATAAGTCTAAAAAGTGCACCTTATACAAGTCATCAAAAATATAAAATACTAGCTGCGTGGCCCGGCTTTGCACGGCCTAACTTGAAAATAAAAATTATGTCAAGCGACACGTGTCTAAAGAAGTCCCGATTGATTTCTAACTTAAACTTTCCTCACACGCAGAAAAGCTGAAAAAACAGCTTTTTGAATCGATTTGAGCCTTGAACGTTTAATACGAAATGTGGAAATGATATTAGCAATTCCAACTGTCTGCCAGAGAGTTGAGTTGATACACTAAATACTCGATTGTATTGATGAAAGCCTTCGAAAATGGAGTTTTAAATTGAAATTACAAAGACAGAATCAGGTCTAAAATTGAAATAAAAATAACTACCTATCGGATTTTGTTGAAACTGGTCTCTAAACCTTCCCAGTACCAAAAGGAACAAACGGTGAAAATTTCAGCCAAATCTCAAGGGTAGTTTCTGAGATCTTAGGGAACACACACACATATACATTTATCAACATTCATTTTTATAGGTATAGATTTCTGAAAAATGGAAAACAGAATCCTTTCATTGCTGCGGAAAATCAGACCTGACAAATCCTCCTCACTTTCCTTTTTTTTTTTTTTTCCAGAAATTTTACTATGCTAATTATGCAACAATTTTATCTTCGAGCAACAAGTGTATAATATTGCTGGGAACAGAGCTAGGGAAAATCTTAAATGTATTTCTTAGCATGTTCTTCACAAAAAGACCGAGATAAAACCAAAACGAATATTGACTGGCTGGAGTTCCATCAATATAAGGCTCTTTCTATTTCGTCCCTGCTATATCTTTATTGCGCTCGGAATTCAATTAGGGAAGAGTGAGGTCTCGCAGACCCAGTCCAGATAAAATAAAGAGGGTGTGACTGGTACTCTTGTGACGTCATAAGACGATTGGAGCACCTGCTGACATGGATGTGAAAGGATTGAGGAGGAATGGACGATCACGCATGCATGGAGACATTCTTTTGTCTAGAAATATGGAAAAGTAATAGCCACAGCTTTCAGGTCTGTCTAAAAAACGAGCGATATTTCTTTCTTATTAATGGAGAAGATGAATGAGAAATTCGGATTTAAGAAAATTATATCTTGCTTGACTGAGAGGTTGAACTTATTTCAATCCATTTTTAATACGATTATATTACATTCAGAAAGATACATTGTTTCAGTACGAAAAAGTTTTCCCACCAGAGAGCTCTTGAATTATCTTGTTGTTGAGTCGTTTTCATTTTACTATCGCCTTTTTACAACCTTGTATAACTGCAAGAAGTACAAATTGTGCCCTGAACAATTATCATTTAAATTTCGACCTAAATGTCCATTACACTCATTCTCAAAGGAATGAGTTTTTTTATATCCGTCCATTTTTGTAAATGTACCTATACAAACCTATGAAATAGTCAACCGTTCTGAGCTAATAAGCACCTCTTTTTTTTCTTTCTTTCGGTTTTCTTTTATGGGCGATTCTCTGTAAACTCGTAATTGGCTGTCCGGACCGAGTATTTCAAAAATAATAAAGTGTAATAGAGTAATTATCGATTTTAATACAAGTATAAAACATTAATACTTTGTAGCCCAACTGCATTTGGAGTGATAACAATTTAATATTTTTTTCTAGAAATTATCTAAGCACCAAAAACAGTCCTCTAGCTGTCCCAATCCAATAGTTTAACACTTAAAGGCAATATTTCAAAAAAAAAAAACTATTAACACTAGATAAATTTGGCAATTAGTTTCATTATTCTGTTTTTAGATATTATCTTTTTTATGAAATAAGGTCTAATTACGTATTTCCAAAACTTAAAATTGTCATGTGAATTCTGTCCGGTGATTTTTCAGATCACAAATTCAAAGCTTCAATATAAAAAACTAGTTACTCTTGCAAATGTTTTTTGACATGAAGTTTAAAGCAATCAGTGTGAATTTGCTGAAATTGCTGAGAACGGTGTTTAAACGATACTTTGTTTAGTTTGAGAGCCACATTTGTGATGAAAGTATGCATCAGGGTCGTTGCGAAAAGTCCTCTGAGAAGTGATTTTATTAATGTCAAATAGTTTAGTTATGAAACATATTAGTTACTATGTAAAAGATTTGTGCCTAAATTTATAGGTAGTCTTGTAACTAATTATGCTCCAATAGTTTTGCAGATATTACGCAACAAAGAGCAAACACACAGTCACCTGGCACAGTCCCCTGCCTAGTTATACTAGGCAGGGAACTTACCCCTATCATGATTTATCAGAGAAATACAAACTTCAATTGGCACTCTTTCAAACCGAAGCAATAGATTCATTTCCTGAGCAATAGTATTATAATTATACGTACATTTCAAAAAACCATACCCGAACAGATTTCGTGTGAAAAATGACGAGTTTACAGAAAATTTTGAAACAGACTTCGCATCAAAAGAGCCAACACTTAAAATAATTATAAGAAATTTCTCATTCACAATCGGAGTTCTCTCCATGCGTTTTCAAAAGGACTGTATGCCCAGTCTGTTCTTTCTTAAATACCTTCTATTTGTCTTCCGTTTGAAAAAGCTACCTTTTCATTAAAACTGTGAAAAGCTAAAACTTTTCAGCCTTTAAAGTAAGGGACATTTTCTCGAAATAAAAATGCTTTTAAATTAATTGAAGGGGAGGAAGGGAGATGACAAGTAAACTATCTGCGGTGGAGAAGTAAATCTTATCCCCTTTGCCAGTATTTGCATATATTAGCTCCTAAATACATTGCGCGAAAAGGGTATTCTTTGTGAGAAGCTGCGACATTCCTGTTTTATGTTCAACTAGCTTATTACCCGGCATTGCCCGGGTGCTTATTAAAAATGCTCGCAAAAATTAGTATTAAATATTTGTTGGAACCTCTAATTTTTCTGCATTATACAATATTTGTGCCAATGTACCAAGGTATTTAGAATATAAATTATAATTGTTTTTAACTTATTTCATGCTAAAATGAAATAGGTGAGCCTTAAATTGATAATTCATTATTAATCGTAATCTTTGTTGGAAAATACTCATATTTAAATGTGTTAAATTTTATCAATTGGTAGAAGGCTTATCCTTTTACTCGATATATTCAAAATTGAAAGACAATGGCTATTTTGAGACCAAGAAAAATTTGAATTTTGAGCATTTTGGATTTTTTTAAAATTTTAAAACCCCGCCTATGTGAATTCTAGTGCATCAAGGAACCTCTGTGTCATTGTGCCAAGTTTGATGAAAATCCGACGAAAACTGTGGATTTGTATTCGGAACAAACATACAAATATACATACATCCATTTATCATCATGGTAGCTAAAATTTCCAATGGCAAGCATTAGAGACGAATACCATTTCGACTACAAGCTGAATTGAGTTCTTGTGGCTTTGCCAAGGCATTATCCCCTAACGTGCGTCACCGAATAACGCCTGATAAAAATCAAGAGTTTTATCTGATGGTGCTCTGTGACATTAACCCTGTGTTCCACAAAATTATCCAAGGTTAGAATTTCATTGTTTTGTTAGTATTCCTTTGCCTAAAATGTCAGCAAAGTTTT
Source organism: Uloborus plumipes (assembly GCA_038373865.1). Classification (NCBI taxonomy): domain Eukaryota; kingdom Metazoa; phylum Arthropoda; class Arachnida; order Araneae; family Uloboridae; genus Uloborus; species Uloborus plumipes. Next base: position 36,558 of record JAXGGA010011606.1, on the reverse strand, counting down.
CTTGCAGTTTATTTTTACCCAGAAATACGGGGGCAGAGGTTTCGGGGAACGATATCAACAAAAACAAACAGCATTAAATAAAGTTTTTATTCGTTGTTTATTTCGTGAGTTATCATTATTTCTTAATCCTCTGAAGTAAAATTATTATAGTCTTTAATTCAAATGTGCTCCACAACCTTTTAAAATCGTCTAAAAAGTCCTGTTGAAATTCAAAACAATTCGCCAAATAAATCAAAAAGACATTAAGTTAAATAAGTAACAGGAGATATCAATTCAATTTTTGTCAATTTTCACGGGTTAACTCTATACGCAAATTTAAACCACTATGTGACTTCAGGGACGAAGGAGCAGTTTGTCTGGAAAATTGACGTAGTGTTTCAGTTTTGCGTATAGAGTTAAGCCTTGAAAATTGGTTAAATTTGTGTCATTAATATCTCCTGTTCAAATTAACGGAGAGAAACGTGCTGAAACTTTTCTTTTTCATAACAAAAAACGCTTTCCAACGACATATAATGTTAGGGGCCTGAGGAAAGTTTTCCCCGCTCAATTATGCCGGATACACCAAAAATGAGACTAATTAATTAATTTAAAAATAACTAATTCCAAATTTATAATTCGACGTTCGAGGTGAAGTTTACTGGGATATGTTCGAATTTTGTGCCAAGTTTCAGGTCTGTATGTGCTGTTGGGGCTTCTACACATCGGTTACAAACAAACAGAGCCCGTCATCTTTATATATATAGATAGATTACTATTTTGTCAGTTTTCAAAAAAATCTCCTACAAAATTTGAATTCAGAACACAGGGACAATATTTTGTGAAGACAAGCAAACGCGAAATGAAAACTGCACTTCTCAAAAAAAAACCGTTCTTTTAAAAACTCAAGTTAGTGCAAATTATCATCTGACCAAGTGGGAGTATACAATGGTAATATACACAATTTCCTCTTATCCCTAGAGCAGCCGGAATTGACCTTCCAAGGGGATATATACCTTACAAGCATATAATTTACTGTATTAGGATTGTTGATAATGTTAAGACCAAGGACTTTGGGATTGGGTTGAACTCCTTTCGTCGAGTCACTGCCCCCCATAGTTAAAGATAAAACCTTCACTGGACACCACATTGTTCAAGTTGGAAAGAGAATTATTACTCACTAATTTTTTACGTGAAAAATCACATATAAAAAATTTCATTACCTAATTACAGTGAAAATTTGTGGTTCAATTCCCCATTCTTCAATATGATTCTCCAGAACAGAACGTTAGAACTATCGAATTGATATATTTCCTGTTTTATTTTTCAATAGATTTTTGAGACGATTGCTCGTTTACTGGGTGGTCTCTTTTGGGAATTTAACCGTAAAGGCTCTCCAAGCCTAAATTTTTTGAAGAGAAAAATTCTCAATTTGCCAAATGAAATTCCGGAATGGTTCCGAATGATGAAATATGAGCATATACATATTCCTTATATATTACTTTATGGGAAAGGACAATAGGTATCACTAAAAAATTAATAAATAAATGCAAAAATTAGAAAAAAACGAACATTTTCAATTTTTTCTTCGGATGATTGACAAAAATATTTAAACTTTGATAAATAGCAACGGGGGTGTATTTTGAACTGTCAAAACGATTGATTGGAAAACAAACTTACTGACTGCTTGAACAACCGAATTAAGTTTTATAAATTAGTTCTTATTTTCAAAGGTAACAAATACATACAAAAACAAGAAGTTCTGTCAAGAACTATACGAGCCTACTTTCCCGTACATCGACATCGGCATTCTAGCATCTAATCAATATTCTCTTGAATATCTGAAACTGAAAATTATGTCAAACATACCTTTATAGCACTTAAAGCTGATTTCTAAAAGCAAAATATACCCCTCTCATCATATGAAATGGACACGTAAAACGTAAATAAATGAATAAACAAAGTTTTGTCGCACCTTTTAAAGAATGTAACTGTTGCAGTTCTTCTGTAGAAAAATTCCTCAATTGTTTTCAAAAAAAAAAAAATTAAAAGTACAAAGTACATCAAAACACATTTTATCAAAGAAAGAAAAAAACCTCGTTCGTTAATAAAATGTCTCGAATTTTATTTTTAATCCGTTGCCAGTTATTAAATATAAATAAAGAATAAAATGCTCTAGTGAATGAACAATTTTTGTAATCAAAAAAAAAAAAAAAAAATATCGTCTGCCAAAAAGAAAAAAAATAAATAAAAGTAATAATAATTAATTAAACAAAAAAAAGAATAAATAAACAAAAAATCGTCTGCCCAGTCAGTCATTTTTTTCTGAGCCTGCATTTCCGCCATGTTTGCGGAATCGGAGTCGGAATCAGAGTCCTCACAGAAGATTTTTCAGAAAAGTACTTAACATAAAGTTTTTATCAAAACCGTTTTCTTACAAAGTTAGTTTGAAGGAAATCCGACTTTAAGTTCAGAATCAACATTCAATTTAAATTTCTCAGTAGGTGCTCATGTTAAAAAAATTTCTGAACGGTTCATCATTGAACGAAAAATGGTTCAAATTGAAAAGTGAAATATGGGAATGAGTCTCTCCGAGATCTTTCGAACAAAAAAAGTTTATTGAATTCAGACGGTTCACTTAAAAGTTATTAGGTGGAGAAAGGTTGCTTGAAAGGTTCAATGTTGAACGAAAAAAAGGTTCACACTGAAAATTTAAATACGGTAATAAAGTATCCTTGCCGAGATCTTTCGAACAAAAAAAAAGTTTGTTTAAATCGGACTATTACCTCAAAAGTTATTAGGGGTGACAGCTTGTTTGAACGGTTCAATGTTGAACGAAAAATTGTTCAAATCGAAAATGTAGATAAGGGAATGAAGTATCCTTGAAAAGATCTTTCGAACAAAAAAAAGTTTATTCAATTCGGACGGTTCACTTAAAAGTTATTAGGTGGGGAAAGGTTGCTTGAAAGGTTCAATGTTGAACGAAAAAAAGGTTCACATTGAAAATTTAAATACGGTAATGAAGTATCCTTGCCGAGATCTTTCGAACAAAAAAAAGTTTTTTAAATCGGACTATTACCTCAAAAGCTATTAGGGGTGACAGCTTGTTTGAACGGTTCAATGTTGAACGAAAAATTGTTCAAATCGAAAATGTAGATAAGGGAATGAAGTATCCTTGAAAAGATCTTTCGAACAAAAAAAAGTTTATTCAATTCGGACGGTTCACTTAAAAGTTATTAGGTGGGGAAAGGTTGCTTGAAAGGTTCAATGTTGAACGAAAAAAAGGTTCACATTGAAAATTTAAATACGGTAATGAAGTATCCTTGCCGAGATCTTTCGAACAAAAAAAAGTTTTTTAAATCGGACTATTACCTCAAAAGCTATTAGGGGTGACAGCTTGTTTGAACGGTTCAATGTTGAACGAAAAATTGTTCAAATCGAAAATGTAGATACGGGAATGAAGTATCCTTGAAAAGATCTTTCGAACAAAAAAAAGTTTGTTCAAATCGGACTGTTTATTCAAAAGTTAGTATCGCGGGACCGGTTGTTTGAACGGCTCAGAATTGAACCAAAAATTGTTCAAATTAAAAAATCAAATATGGAAATGAGCTGTACTCGCCGAGACCTTTCCAACAAAAAAAAGTTTATCCAAATCGGAATGTTCATTCAAAAGTTATTAGGGGGGACAGACAGACCGACCGACCGACAGACCGACACACAAATTCCCCATCTCAATACCCTACTTTCAAATTCTTAATTTTTCGATATTCATTTTACCTCTTTATTTTTTTAACTTGGCGATATTTTTTGGACTTGGCGATATTTTTTTTAACTTGGCGATATTTTTTGGACTTGGCGATATTTTTTAGATGCATTAAGTTACTTTTAATACGTTTTTCGTCTTTCTTTTATTTTTAACGGGAAAGTAGGCTAAAAAAGAAAAAACGCAGCTACAGACACACACAATATGCATAATTACAAAAAAAAAAAATTGCAATACTATTGAAAAATTGCCGAATCGTCAGTCCGAATTTGCCGAATGAGGAAAATTTTTGTTGGAGGTGTCAGTGACCTCTCTTCTGGGCGCTCCTGTTTGACCGGTTTATCGTTGTGCGTCTAGTTGAATCTACATCTATATGACTGCATACGGCTTAGAAGTGCTAACCAAGATCAAGAAGTGTATACAATAAATACAGAAGTCTATGTCCGACCTTAATATTTAAATACAGATCAGTGCTGCAGTTAGGGAGAGACGGGCGCAAGGGATACCACCCCCTAAGTATTTGATTTTTTTTACAGGAAAGTAACGTAGATATAGGTTTCAAACCACCTTTTCTTTTTGGTAAGTACACCCCTCCCCCCAACCCTAAGATGAGTTTTCCAAATATTTTGTTCCAACAACATCACTGAATATAGAAATATATACCAGAAAGTAACTTAACTTGACACTAAACGTCACTACGCGCGGAGCCGATAAGAGCTCAGAAGCAGTTAAGGATCTCCTCTAATTCGCCAAGTAAGCTGTGACGTTTTACCTAGCTCGATTTTCATTGGCTTACGTCACGACGCTAGTGTCAACCTTGCAGCGTAGCATAGTCATGTGCTGAAACACGAAGAACACAATTTTTGAAATGAAGTAGCGTATTTCATCCTTAATTAAAACTTAGAAAAATGTTCACTTTGCACTTATACCTTATATAAAATTATACCTTATTTACCTTATATAAAATTGTCTGGATTTCAAGCTTATCCAAGAACAAAGATCTTGGAAATTGCTTCTTTTGCAAAATATCACCGTGTGCAATGCTTCTTTACTTTTCTTTGTCTTTCTACTTACGATTAATCGATATGTTCGTTGATTAAAAACGCACCAGTTGTAAACAGGAAGCAGGCGTATCAAACCGCATTTTGATGTATTGAATTTCTGGTGAAAGATGCAATTCGAAGAAATGCCTATTAAAACTGACGTATAACATTTGATAAATCGATATCGGTAATGTCAGAATTTCGGTATATGATCGCAAGAAAACGTTTAATCAAGTAAGGTGTCACTGGCTAGCATATCGTGACGGAATAAAGCAAGTTGGTTACTTACATGTGTGTTAATGTATGATTTAGATTCATTCTTACTAATTCGGAAAGTTTTAAATGTTCAAAAAACCAACTATGAAGTTAAAATTTTTTAATCGTTGTATTAATTTTGTCAATATCAAATTGTCTCCATCCCTTTTTATGTATTTATCACAAAAGGAGAAACATTAAACTGACACCATTTGAATTTCACTGAGTTTTAGGTGTGCACAAATGTGGTTTTTCCTTTTTTTTAATTTTAAATGAAAGTTTCATTTTCGCAATTTCCCAATTCGAGATTAAGAAATCCTCGCGCGCTTTTGATTTCAAACCAATTTAAAGACCTGATTTTTTTACATTAGATTAAATTTGTTTAAGCTTTCTACGCTGACGTCCGTAATAACGCTTAAAAAAGTGTGAACATCGTAATTTCCCAAGCTTTTTTTGTTTTTTGTTTTCTTTTTGGGTTTTTTTTATTCATTTGTTTTTAGGGTCTTTCAAGGTGAAGGAATGTTTTTTTTTTCCAGAATTCAGATTTTTATTTCAAATATTTCTTCACTTTTCTTTTTTTTTTACTCAATTTTGCTCTTATTTTTTTTTTTTTTCTTTTTTTTGTTCATAGTTGATCCGTAACTTTGATTTAGTTCATTTCCACCCGTTTAGAAAATTACTCTTTTCGATAAATTATTACTTTGCTTCTCTTGCATTTGCAATATATTTAAAGAAAAAATCATTCAGATTTAGCTATTCAGACTAGGGTGTAGAAGGATATCTGTAGATTGTTCCCAATCAGCCATTACAAATGTGTAATTTTCAACTTAAAAATTGGATTTTTCTCTGAAAGAAGACAGAAAATATATATCAGATCATCTATGCCTCCGAGACGAACGATAACTGTCTAAAATCGAATTAGAATGACTTCCCTTCATCGAGTTTTCGAGTGCCACTTGCTAATGCACAGAGTAAACGCTTTTGTTCTGAACTCTTTTATAATTTTACATTCTAATAAAACTCCATTTTTCTATTTCCATTTCCATTACTACAAAATAGAAAGTACCCGGATTTTCAGTTTTTGCCTTCGGTTTCGGGCGGTTTTTTGCTGATGTGGAGCCTTGCCCTCACTGTAATAAGATAACTAGGTTTTTTTTTTTCTTTTTTTTTTTCAAATCTAATTTTATCAAAAAAATACAGCAAACTCTCCATTATCCGTTTTTTTATGGTGATGATAAACTGCATATAGAAAAATAAAAGTGCATTATTGATGGCTTTAGCTTTTCAAGGTATTTTTTTACACCCAATGTTATTATTTTAGCTACAATTTTAATGTCTGCGAAAAAAAATCCACTTTTTTCGCTATTGCGTTCACTAGTATCGTTTTCAACCTATATTCTGATTATCCGCGGTTTTCGCTTATTCGGGGTTACCGTGCCACCCAATTTCGCGGATAATATCGGGAGTTAACTGTGCTATTTTTAAGACACTGGATTTTCCTTTCGACAAACAAAATCGTCCTCTCACACATATTTTCTAAAAAAAAACATTCCGTTGTTTAACCCATTTATGCCCGGTAGCCTAAAAAGGGGACGCTTGTTAGTTACTGCATACAAAAACCTGTAATGGGATATCATTTTACTAAAGCTGTTTTTCACAAGTTAAATAGTCCTTCTTGAGAAAACCAGTTAGAGCCACTATTTGGACATCAGAGTTTATTTATTGACAGCTATTTTGAGACAAATCAGTCAAGCAACGATCCAGCATGGGTAGCTACAGAAAGTAAGTTTTTTTTTCATAAAACTAAACTATTTTAAAATGATTTGCTTAAAATTGATCACAGATGCCTTCTGTAATGTTACTTTGCAAGTAAAGTTGAGTAAAGTCGTATTTTGCTCACATATCTGCAAAATATTCCAGAAACAGGACGTTAAATAACTTAATAAATATGGCAACGGCGAACTATTTTAAGCCTAAAATGTATGTAAACCATCCCAAGTAGGGTCAGGTGGGGGAAAGTGGGTCCATGGGGTAAAGTGGGGCTATTTCGAAAAACACCAATTTATTCGATTCTAAATAAGATAATTCGTTTATTCTTTTTTTGAGACGCGAATTGAGATTACAACAAACGATTTTGTTTTAGTTTTAAAATCTGGCAGCAATTTAAATAATGAAAAAAATATTAGTTTATGTTCGTTCCGTACGAAATGTTATTTTAAGCTGCTAATAAACTTCTTTAAAACACCGTTATTAAGAGGCGTAATCGATAATTTTTCGTACAGAGTTAAAGTGGATTATTCATAGAACATATCGCCATGTAAAAGTAAGAAAAAATTTGAAAATTCTTTTTTTTATAAGGTTTTTCCTGAGGTGGGGTAAAGTGGGTCTATGATTAGGCTTAGCTAAGTGCTATGTGAAGCTGATTCATTTGGTCTCTAAAGTCAACGTCTGTAAAGGTTTAAAGCTTTATTTCTTTAACACTATTCTCTATATTTTCGTAATTTCATTGAATGACTGAACAAAAGTTCTCATTTTTTATAACAATGTTTTTATATCAATGTTTTTTTTTTAAACCAGTGTTTTCCCATCTGATCGATAATCAATGCTCGATTTCTGTTGACATTATTTCTTTAATTAAATACCAGAATTAAAAATGCATAAATATTTACGTTTCTGCGTTTAAATGTAGTTAAGGTGCATTTATTCCTCTGTATTCTTACTTAAAAAACAATATTAACATTTTTTGTGCTAATACACACTTATTTCTAAACTAGCCCCACTTTCCCCCACCATGGGGGAAAGTGGGTCTATCAAAACACGATCTTTTAAATGTATCACTGAGAGAAAACAAACCTTCAAAATTGAATAAATCTGCTTCATACTTAATCTAAATAAGTCCAATGTATATAAAATGCATCAAAATTTTCATTAAAATAAAGTTAATAGTCAGATTTGAGGGCCTAATCGAAAAAAAGCTTGATTTTCGCCCCACTTTCCCCCACCTGACCCTAATAGTTTTAAGCAGATAAAAATTGAAAAAAACTGTTAACTTAACCCATTTATGGCCAAGTTTTTTTTCTCCAAACTTTCCAAGCCACACCTGTATCAGGATTAGTTAGAAAATATACTCGGGGAAATATAATTTATATTTTCCTCGAGATAAAAGCTTTACTTCCTTAAAAGGAAACCAACTTGCGAACTTCCGCGAGAGCCACTCGACTTTTCCTGCCGAAGCATTTACGAAGGAGGGGATAAACTATGCGTGTCTGTAAGTTTGAATGCAGGCTTTTTTTTTTTTCCTTTTTTCTGGCAAAACAGCAAAGTGTTTTTTCTTTTAATTAATGACACATGAGAGAAACGTTCTTTTTTTTTTCTTTACTTTTTTTTTTCTCTCATTAATGTTTTACGGCATTTTTGGTTGAGGGAACTATTTTGCGCACAAGTCCAACTTGTTTTAACACCCAAAACATACACGTGGAACGCACTGTTTTACCTCTGTAGATTGAATTTTGTAAGCCCCGCAAGGTGGCGCATTCGAGCTCTGGAGTTGCGAATACTCTTTCAATTAGCTAATGGTGTAATTTATGTCAAGCATATCTTTGAAACATTTAAAACTGATTTCGAAACAGGAAATATGTCTCTGGCGTGAAAAACTAAAGGGGCGGTTGTCACTTCATACAGGGAGGGGGTTTTTGTCCCCCCCCCCCCCTGCTCATAATGTCTGACCCTAGTAAACCGATGTGGACGATTTTTTTTTTCAATGGATAGAAGGTGGCCTAACTTTTTTTAGATCCTATATGTTTGATTGACCATACTTGCTCTTTACAAAAAAAGGGTAACTTTTATGTCATTTCCCTATTAAATGATTTGGAATAAAACCCATTGTTGAAGAAAATTGTAGCCATAACACAATAATTAAATAGTAATTATAATTACTATTTTGAATGAAAGCACCTCTGAAGAAAACATGAAATTCATTACTATTTTTATTTCCATCCAGTGCCAAAATAGATAACTGGGCTATGTACACATTATCACGCTTAACTTGTATTGTTTTGAAATATAAATTAGTTCACGGAAGTTGTTGATGTTTAATTGGTTTTGATTATATTAGCATAAAAATAGCTCCCAGGAGGAACAAATTAGCTTTTCTTTTCTTTTTTATGTCGACCGCTTAAAATTTTAAACGAGTTGGCAGTTTATTTTATTTTATTTTTTTGGAGCAGGTACACATTTGCACTAAAAAGGAAGAAATAAAAATTTTTGAAAAAAAGTCTTCAAAACTTCAGCAAGAAAATTCTCTGAAAGGGAAAAAATAATTTTGTTTCTCAAACATCAAATATTTTTAAACAGAATTTTTTAACTCTGCGTGAAACCGATAGGTAAGATGGTATTTGATCATATTTTACCGACATTTTTTTGAAAAACCACTCAAAATTAGTAATGAAACCTTGAAACTGTTACACAGTAGGGTGGTTCACAAACCTATGTTAAAAAAAAAAAATTCCGCTACAGGTCACGGCGGTAGCTCATTTTTTTACCTTTACCTATCTTAATACCCTGGAAAAATTTGAACCTTCTACTTAAATAAAAAGACGGTGCTCAAAGCTCAAATAGTTATCAAGTTTTGGTCCATTTTGAGTGTTTTTGAGTTGTGCAGCAAAAAAATGCTATCAAAATTTTAGTGACATCATTCTTGTATGTCCTTATGTAAAATGACCCCCTAGATCCAAATATGGCCCCTGTTTTCCCTATCACGTCCCGCTTTTAAAAATGCCCCCCCCCCCCCCCACCCCCACCCACCCATTTTTTCAGTTTTTAATATTTTAAAGCTTTTTGAGAAAGAAATTTTATGGAATGCAAGGACGCATTTTTATCCGGCTATAAACATTTTTCTGAAGAGCTCAGACGACGGAGAGAGGTCGAAAAAACAAAACCCAGCTTAAAACAAACAAACTTCAAAATGTAGAACATTTGTTAGCAAGTTGGGGAGACTATTGGGCGTATTCCCCCTAAAATACTTATAAATTAACTTAAACAACTCCCTTCGTTCCAAGAGGTTATGCTTTGATCAATTTTTTCATTTATTGTTGACATTAAAACCATTATTGAACTCTCCCATGAACCCACATATTCTCATGCTGTAAAATAAATAAATAAAGTATCTTGCAAACACTGCTTTGTTGTATAGGAATTCGCACCCAATAGGAGATTTTCAGTTTAAAAAATCTTCACAGTTGTATTTATTTTTATGCAAAGTTACATTCACAGGTTACATTAAGGTTAAGTGCAATCAAAAACATTACTGCGTGGACAGTCAAAATGCCCTACGCATTTTTATATTATCTCATCCTAATATCTTAGCCCAAAATTATCAAGCTCCTTCTCACATTTAATGATGGTACTTGTTGCTAAAATAGTCATTCATGTTTTGGTAAACAGTTGAGTGTTTTTATCTAATTGTGCTGTATTTTGATAGAAATTTTTAATTAAATCCAATGTTATATTTGAAGGCATCTAAATTTTTCATTTACATATTTACAACGTATTGAGAAATTTAATTTTCATTTACTGGTTCTTTTATCTTTTTAACCGACTTCAACAAAGGAAGAGGTTATTAACCGACTTCAACAAAGGAAGAGGTTATACAATTCGTCGGAGAAATTTTTTTTTTTCGGTATGTTCCAAGATAACTCGAAGACGCCTGGACCGATTTCAAAAATTCTTTTTTTGTTAGAAAGGTCTTTCTTTCCGATTGGTCCCATCCTCTCGTGGTCCGGGTTCGATAACGGGAACCTGCAGAAATCTTTCGAAAAAGAAATTGGGATCACAGTAATCGTAATAATGACCATTTTGAACGCCAGGCTTCTCTGGATTGCATAATGAAACTCCTTTCTATGGTCTTTTTGAAAATTTTAAACCGAGTATCTTTCTATGTCCTGCTTTTTTCTCCTGAACTCCAACGAACTGAAAGTCGTACCAGGTACTGATTGATTCGTAATATTTCAGGTTTTGTTAGTCTTAATTTACATAAGGTTTGATAAAGGAATTCTGAAGAAAATGAGGAAAATCTCCAAATTTTTGCTCAAATTTAAAGCGATTTGTCCTAAATGATTAAATATGAAATCCATTGTTACAGAACGTGATTAATATGAAACAGTTATTATAATGATCATGAAAATTGTGAATGAAGGCTTAACTGAATCAAACATAAAACTCATTAGCGGGCCACCTATGTAATACGTCGTGAAATTTTATGAACTGCGAGAATCTAGTGTTGTTTTGAAACATAAATTAGTTGAAAAGCCGTTAATATTTAACTAGTACACAAATAAATACCAGAGAATAACAAGGATTATTTTTTAGTGTCAATCGTTTAAAATTTTAGACGCGTTGATACTTTCTTTTTTTATGAAGCATTTGCTTAAGCAAATTAGGTGAAGTTTTGTAATGGAAACATTACCTTATTTCATATGTACATTTACACTAAAAAGAATAAAATAAAATATTTTTGAAAAAAAAAATTGAACCGACTTCGAAACTTCACTCAGCAAATGCTCTAAAAAGTAAAAAATAATTTTATTCTTTGAACACCATCGATACTACATTTAAACATAAGTTTTGAAGTCGGCGCAAAACAGCTAAATAGAATCATTCGAAACTATAAATATAAATTTAAATGAATCCAGGTTCTTTATTCGCATTCGCATTCGCATTCATTGAAAAATACATATTTATATAATGGTACAAATATTCAGCTCTCAATTTTCAATGATTTCTCTGAAAATGTTGGCAAAATATAGTAAACATCATTTTACCTATAGTTTTTGCGCCGACTTCAAAACTTATGTTTAAATGTAGTATCGATGGTGTTCAAAGAATAAAATTATTTTTTACTTTTTAGAGCATTTGCTGAGTGAAGTTCCGAAGTCGGTTCAATTTTTTTTTTCAAAAATATTTTATTGATTTGAGAGACTTAACAACAGATTGTTTCCTTGTCTGCTTAGGTACAGCCTTTCGATTTGCTTCAACAACCTGAAAAAGAAACTGCTTATCGTCCTCATCATTTGTTAAAATTTTGTTGAAATCCTGAATCAACTGAACACCTCTTTCAGCTGTATCATTCACAACTTTTATTTTTTTTACTTGTTCTCTTCCCATTCTGTAGTTGGTGTTATCATCCCACTCGTCAGGGGGCAGTGTTAGAAAAGAATCGCTAATATTCATTCGAGAAAACAGCTCAATTGTTCTTTCTGTTGCAAAATCTCCAAGACTAGCATCGTGTTTTAATAATTCAAAGTGCACTGGCCCTCTCACATTTCGCAAAGCTTTGGTTTTCTTCATCCCTGCAATAATTTCGACTTTTTCTTCTGCAAGAACTTTATCCGAAAACAAGGCCAAACCAACTAGTTTATCTGAAAGGTACCATAGGTGCTTTTCTAAAACTTTTCTCGCTGCTAGTCCAATTTCTGGATCAACTATTTCGTATTCTTTCAGATTTTCCTACAAATTTAGGTCATTTCCAGGAGCTTCAGCAGCAGGCGGAGATTCTATCCAGGCCTTGCTGTACAAAAGAGCACTAAACTCGACAAATCGTCTTAGCTGTGTTTGTTCCTTCTTCGTCAAAGGAAAAACTTCTTGTTGATCTCTGAATAAAAATATTTTAAAGGAATATAGGAGTTTGGCCATCCATCTAGCATTATTAATAGCACCTGGGGCTCTCCAATGAATTTTTTCAGGTAGATTACCTAAAATAGCCAATGTCAACTCAACTACTTCTTTATAATCATCTCTAATGATTAGATATTCATCTATAGATAAAAGGGAGGCTACAGTTGAAGCTTTAAACACTTTAACATTTTCTTGGAGCTCCATACTCCGAAAGTTATTTTTTTTAATTTCTTGCCAAACATTTTTGAACCTGTTAAAGAACGGAATTTCTGGGGAACATGGTGGACCAAAGCACAAAATAAACACCTTTCCTAAGATAAGTTCCATGACATGGTGACGGCAAGCTAGCCACAATAGTTCATGTCCAATTAGTCTCTCCAACTGTATGCAGGCTCCTTGATTGCAACCTGTGTTTACACTCGTAGTGTCAAAACTTAAGGCCTGAACTTTTGCTTCTACATTCCACTGTTTTAAAAGCATGAAAGCAGCGTTTGCTATATTTTTAGCGGTTCTCCCTGAACTCAAGTTTGGAACACCTAGAAGTTTTTCGAAACCATAACCTGAAACATACACAGGTAATCGATCAACTTTTCTTAATTCAAAACTTTCAGGTAGAAGTTTACCATCCCAATGAAGGACCTGAGGATAGTGAGGCTGAAATTCTGTTTTGGCAGTATGAACATATTCTTTTCGAGCTTTTTTCCTCGATATCTGAATTGTACTTCGTGAAACAGCAAAAGTAGAAGGATCATGTCCCAAAGCTGCTGCAACTGGAACTATCAAGCGAAGTGCTTCTCGATCAGATATCTTGTTACGATCTAAAGAAGCAGTAACATGTGATGTGAACAGTTTTTTTGTTGTCTTTGATTTTCTTTTGACATTATCAGAAGGAGTATTACTTTGAGTACCTAAGAAATCGTCATCACCATCTGAATGAGAAGTAGAGTTCGAGGAATCACTAATCAAACAAGCAGTTGATGTTGAAGCAATTTCTCCTGCGTACTTTGCTTTTCGCTTTTCTTCTTGCTGTTTTCTTTTAAGAATTCTCTTCTGCTTTTTTATTAATTCTTTGTCTTCATTACCTAAATACATTTTACGGTATCTTCATTGATCGATTAAGAAATCAATCTTCTTTGATTTTTATTCGATTTAAAGCATCGGTGTGAGCAATATCAAAAAGAGAATCTAATTCATTCAGGAACTCGAACTGTCGCTTTTGTTGAGCATCTGAGGAACGTCTCCTGTTTTTCTTCAGTAAAAGCCATTTATCATGAATTTTTTCAAGCTTTTCTACTACAGTCTTTTCAAGAAATGTGGGAATAAAAGCTTTCTGCCATACCTGTATTACTTCTTCAGTCGTTATATGACTGGCATTTCTAACTGACCTTAATTCTCTTAGATGATGATGAAACCGCTGGAGGACTTGCTTTACTGTTGGTAACTGTTTTAAGGTGCTTAAAGAGTTTAAACTCGTAGGTCCAATAATAAAAATTTCATTAGTTGAACGTGTTGCTGAAGCCATTTCAATGACATGAAGAAATAATGTTTCTGCTATTTCTCCTTTCGTTTGCAAATGTAACAAGGAGCATAAAAAATCAAGCTGCGATTATTAAAGTAAACCTATATTTTTATTTTGTATCATAAGATGATTAAAAACAAAGCTTTACAAGAACAACAAATAAATGAATCCTAATTTGCAAAGACAGAAAACATCTGCTATGGAAGTGTTATGTTTGAAAAATAGGAGCAAAAGCAAAAAGTATTTATGAGCAATCTTTCCACAAAATATATGCAAAAAAAAAAGGAAAACAAGAAACACACAGCATGAAAAATATTTAATTTTTATTTTACTGATTAATATTTAACTTATGGCTGAAATGAACACCTGGCTACTTGCACCTGGTGATTCAATATGCATTGTATGCCATATACCACAAAATGGTGTTTTGTATTAAAGCTTTTGTTACATACAGCAGATAAAAATGGTTTCCCAATTATTTTGTCCAAGAATAATCTTTTTGTGGGAGAAGTCTTCTCCTCAATCTAAAACTTGAAAATAATGGGGAATAACAAATAAACAAAAAGTGCAAAAATAAAAGCTGTTGAGCCCATCTTGTAGCAAGAATAGAATGTTGAATTTTTTGGAAAATGATAGATGTACAAAGTAGGGGCTGTTTTGGTATATATTTATTTTATTTAGTTTTTCTGCACCATCACATCCAACAGATGAAAAACTGTTTCAAATCATTTTAACTAATATTTAAATGTTGCAAAAATCAGGGAAACCGTTCTTTTCAGTCAAAAACTCGAAAATTGTATAAAGTCCAAAAAAGCGGAAAAATGAAGGGTGTTTGAGCACCATCTTCCATTGAGAGTAGAATGCTGAAATTTTAGTACAATGATTTTATACATAAATGTAAAAAAATTAGATTGCGCCTTGGTCTGTAGCTAAAAAAATTTTTTTTTGAACCACCCTATTACACAGGTTACCGATACGGCTACCAAAGTAATGTATAACAGTGCTATTGAGGAATATATTCCCATTGAATTTTGTATTTGTAGTTATCCCTGGAAAATTACGAAATATCTAGCCTCTAATGGGTGCTGTTATAAATTGAGACTTTTCACGGTGTATGGGATAGGACGCACCGATTAATAGGTAGTACCGATTAACCGGCCACTTTGCCGATTATTTATAATTGGCAAAATTGGGCCGATCAATCGGCGAAAATATTTTTAAAAAAAATTTTCCGAGTGCCTTCAACAAGAAACTATGATAAATAAATTTATTTGCAGTAAACAAATGCAATTTCTACAAGCACATGATATAATATGCACAATGTTACAACATTGTTCATGTGCTGATATTTTTCTCCCTTAGCACAGTGCTTTTAGATAACCTTATAATTATCACACAGAATTAAAGTCTTGCATTAAATGACGACCAATAATTAAACAATTATAATAATAATAATAATAAAACACTAAAAGAGCTCCTAAATTAGTTTATTCACCACAGCATCCTCCCATTTTTTTATTTTAGTTTTCATGTTTAATTAACATAATGTAAGTTTATAAAGCAATAACATGGAAATTGAGGCAGAGATATTTGATGACAATTTGAAAATATTTTGTGAAAATTTGGAAAATATAGAAAAATAGTCCCTCAAAAATAAATGAGTAATTATTGATAAAATCAAAATTATGAAAGAAAAAAAATGATTTAGGTATTAGTAGTATTAAAAATGTTATTGATCGCTGATCGACTCTGCCGATTAATCGGTAATCGGCCAACTTGGTTATCGGTGCATCCTTAGTATGGGGAGGGGTCAGTGTGTGAAAACACACTTAAAAAAAAAAGGACAATTATGTATGGAGTTTGGAAAAGGGAAGTGTTTTCAGCGCTGTATTACTTCCGTTACCTTAAAACAGTACTGCACAATTAATATAACTAAGCATCAATACCTCTTATTATTCAATGAGTTCCCAAAGAAGAAATAAACACTTTCAAGATCAGTCACAAAGTTACTGGACCCTAACTCATCTATATGTTGAAAAATTGATGCAAAAATCTGTTAATGAATGTTTTGAAAGTCTTTTTTTTTTTTTTTTTTTTTCATGCATTTTTCCCCTGAATACGCTAATTTATTTGCTTACAGTTTTGCATAAATAAAGTGTGAATGTAAATGAATATTCAAACTCACTTGTGATTCGGAGAATTGTAACAGAGTTGAAACCACGTGCTTTATCCAAGCATCTGGAGACAAACTTATCCTTCTGTTTTGTGTTCTCCTTCATAGAAAATGAGCTGTCAGCGAGCAATGACGTCATGTGATGCTCTTCCTTTGATTCGTTGATGGATTTAAAGCGCAAAACCCTCAGAGCTTTGGTCTTTTCATTTCGTTGCATTACAGTGAAATTCTGTTCACAATTGGACTCTTGAATTTTTAAAAAATGTTTTTTTTATACAAAATATACATAAATAAATCTCACCGGAAAAAGTCATGGATAATTTTTTGAATGTCATATTATTGTTTTAAGATTCTAAGGAATTTTTGAAAAATTACTGTTATTATTATTATTATTATTTCATGGAATATTTTCAACTCTGGAAGATGTTTTTAAATTTCGTGATATACAGGGTGTCCACTCCTATCGTGGCCCAATAGTTAATTTCTCAACCGTTAGAGATAAGCATATAGTTCATTTAGGAAAAAATCTCTAAATTACGAAAGGAATTTTGGGTCTATGAAATGTTTTTCAAAAAATCAAATTTTGAAAGAGTTACGAAATATAAATTTTTATACAGCCCCCCAATCCTATCAATCATGCTTAGTGAAACATTCTTGACACTAACGTTTAAAATTTTTAAAAAATCACTGTTCTACGACAAAAAATTGACCGAGTTATGACGTTTTGAAAAATCAAGATTTTGAAGGATTTCGCATACGGTCCCTTGGGCGATCTGTCGATGACGTCATGAAATAATGCAAAATCTTGATTTTTTTCAAAACGTCATAACTCGGTCAATTTTTGCCGTAGAACAGTGATTTTTTTAGTTTTAAACGTTACAGTGTCAAGAATGTTTTACTAAACATGATCGGTAAGACTGGGGTGCTGCATAAAAATTTAAATTCCATAACTCTTTCAAAATTTGATTTTTTTAAAAACATTTTATAGACCCAAAATTCCATCCGCAATTTAGAGATATTTTCCTAAATAAACTATATATTTTTCTCTAACGGTTTATAAATTAACTATTGGGCCACGATAGGAGTGGACACCCTGTATTTTCATGTCGCCAAACATGTTTTCGAAGTCAAGATTATACTTTCGAGTGTCAAAAAAAAATTTTTTTTGCCTTCGCAGAATATTTGTAAACTCCAGAAGCTGTTTCAATTTTTGATTATGCTTTCAGACGTTGGGTGCTGTTTTTCTAATTCAGACTATTATTTCAGAAAATGTTGTCGGTAGTTGGGAAAACCTTTCAGAGTTTAAAAGGTAGTTTTGAATTTCATATAATATTTTCAGACTTCGGAAAGATTTTGTTTAAGTTTAGACTAATATTTTTAGCCGTCGAACGATGTTTTTCAAATTCTGTAAATATCTTCAGTCCTTCGAAAATGGTACTGAATTTTAGTGATTATTTTGAGAATTTTGAACTGACATTTTTTGCTGTTAAGCGATGTTTTCCGATTCCGTCTAAATAGTATTTGAATTGAATGTTTCCAATCAAAAATAAAAATTAATAATTATAAATAACTGATGCATAATGCTTAGTTATTCGAGGAAATGAATTTTGTATTTGAAGTTTTAATCCAACGTTAAAACTTTACATCAATCGCACAAAGGTATTTATTTTTCTGAATTTTGTATTATTTTAATAAAATGTAATTTTTTTTTTAAACGAAATTAAATAGGAATAATTAGCTTTCGGACGAATGTAAATTCCCAGTGCATCGATTCTGTAAAAGTTGTTTCTCCGCCAAAACAGTGTTAGTGAACGAAAAACAATCTTTTCGTTAAGTTTAATATAGTTCTCGTCAATTGCCAATGCACGAAATCTATAAAAGTCGTTTCTTTGCTATGACAGTGAAAATGAACGATAAATATCCTTCTTGTTAAGTTTTCATAGTGTGTTGTAGATTCCCAATGCATGGATTCTGTAAAAGTCTTTTCTCTGCATTAACAGTGTTAGGGGACGAAAAACAATCTTATCGTTAAGTTATCAATATGTTTGAAAATTCCCAATGTATGTACTCTGTAAAAGACGTTTCTATGCCAGAACAGAATAGATGAACCAAAAACAACCTTCTTGTGAAGTTGTCATAGTGCTTGTAAATTCCCAGTGCATGAATTCTGTAAAAGTCGTTTCTCTGCCATAAGAGTGTTAGTGAATGAAAAACAATCTTCTCGTTAAGTTATATAGTGCTTGTACATTCCTAATGCATAAACTCTGTGCAGGGGTGCCCACAGGGGGGGGATTATGGCGCAAGTTGTGCCATCAAAATTTTTTTTTTGGGGGGGGGATTTTTTTAAAACGAATTTAATTGTTTATTTAAACTATTTATTAATTTATTTTTTTAATTTAAATTATTTCTTTATTATTTATTTATTTATTCATTTTTTATTTATTTTGTGTGCGTGTGTGCGAGCTTAAAATGCCTGGAAAGGAAAAAAAGCGAATCTATTCTGCGCATAGTTCGAAATTAATATATTAAAAAAATAAATAAATAAGATTTAAAAAATGAATAAATAGTATTTAAAAAAATAAATAAAATAAAAAGAGGGGAAAAAATTAAAATAAAAAGCACAAGAGGTTTGTGAAAATTTTTTTGGGGGGAATTTGCGCCATTGAGCTTGGGGGGATGGGCAGTACCCCTGACTCTGTGAAAGTCGTTTCTCTGCCGGAACAGTATGAATGGACGAAAAACAGCCCTCTCGTTAAGTTATCATAGTGCCTGTAAATTCTCAAAGGGTGATTTCTGTACAAGTCGTTTCTTTGCCAGGATAGTGATACTGAACGATAAACATCCTTCTTGTTAAGTTGTCATAGTGTTTGTAGATTCCCAATGCATGGATTCTGTCAAAGTCGTTTCTCTGCCTTAACTCTGTAAGGAAACAAAGTACAATCTTCTCATTAAGTTTTCATAGTGCTGGTTAATTCCCAATGAATGTCTTTTGTAAAAGTCGTTTCTTTGCCAGACCGGTATTAGTGAACGAAAAACATCTTCCCCCCTAAGTTATCATTGTATTTGTAATTTCCCAATGCATGAACTCTGCAAAAATTGTTTCTCTGCCAGAACAAGTTCAATGCAAAACAAGCAACCTATACTCACTAAATTATCACCATATGCGTGCTATCAAGTCAAATCAAAACAAATTTTTTCATCAATCATAAAAGCACGAAATTATACTAAGAACAAAGTCCCTGACTATATTGCGAGAAAATTCAAGCTACTTGTATTTCAACCTCATCTAGTTACTTCTATTTTTGTAGAAGCACTTAAGTTTCGTCTTTCCTATCTTGTTTGTATAAATTTTCAAAAAATTAATTCGGTTAAAATTGTTTTT
The DNA here is from genome assembly GCA_038373865.1 of Uloborus plumipes. Taxonomy (NCBI): domain Eukaryota; kingdom Metazoa; phylum Arthropoda; class Arachnida; order Araneae; family Uloboridae; genus Uloborus; species Uloborus plumipes. The sequence goes on along the minus strand of JAXGGA010011606.1, from coordinate 16,776 downwards.
TTTTTTTTTTTTTTTTTTTTTTCCCCCCCAAGAACTGTATAAGTGCCAGAAAAACATTATTCTCGCTAAACTGTCATAGTGCATACCCTATCAGCTCAAATTGAAACAAATTTCATCATTAATTACAAAAAGACGAGATCATACTCCAGACGAAGTCCCAGACTGTCACAGGAAAACGCAAGCTTTTTGTTTCTCAATTTTATCTACACTGCCTTCTCGGAAAAGATAGACAGGAAGTAAACAAAATTTGCAGAAGGTTTGCTGCTTTTGGGATTTTTTTTTTTTTTTTTAATAACAGAAAGTAAACCAATAGTATTTGCATTCGCCGGCTTCTTGACTCAAATTTGTACTTGTTCAAGTCATATACGTAATTGACGTCGCCAAATGATGCATTTCGTATTATTTTTGTTTATACATTTAGTCTACTTTTCCTGCTTGAAAGCAGTATAGTTTGTTCGAATCTTTTTTCTAGAAACGTTTCGTCGTGAATAAATAACTTGTGCCGGCCTCCTTGAGGAGTCTGACCGTGATGCGGTGGTCCCGGGTTCGAATCCCGACTTATGCGTGCATGTACTTTCACTCTCTCCTGTCCTTGTCCTTCCTCTGTGTGAATGACTGTGTTATGAACGGCTGCCTACCCTATAAACGGGTCTTATGGCATGGGTGTTGAGGTAAATCGGACTTCCACCTTAATGGTGCTCATAAAAACGGAAGCCGTACATATTCCGCCATAAATCTGGTAGATGTGTCTACGCGCGCTCGGGAACCCGAGTGGTTTCAGAAATGACAACAAAAAAACAATAAATAACTTGTTTGTAAATTCTCAATAAATTAATTCTGCAAAAGGTGTTTCTTTGCCAGAACAGCGTTAGTATCAGGAAAACATTATGATCTCGCTCAAAGGTGGATCTAGAAATGCCTCAAGGGAGGGTCGATTGATTTGATTAAGTATCCTTTACTACAATTCTTGGTTACAAATGTTGACCTCTGATATGTTTTGGACTTCAGTTGCGAAAAGAATCCAGAGGAGAGCCTACACCCCTCCCCCTTCTGTTATCATCAAAAATAGTCTCAGAATGTCTTTTTTTTAAACTTCAATATTGAAAATTTTCCAGTGTGGAGCAGTGTTTCTTTCAGACATTTTGCTCCGAGGGGGCACTTTGAAAATCCGAAGGGGCGAAGAGATAGGCTCCGAACCAGAGGGGAGGGGGTCATGGAGGTGGACTACAGCAATCAAAAATCCTAAAATTGGATTTTTGAGACTTTTCTCGGTAATTTTTGTCTCCCCCCCCCCCCTTTTGACTCTTAAAATTACATACTTATTACCCAATATTTTCAATAATGACCTCTTCAAAACCAGAAACTCTATCCGTAGTTGCCAAGGACGTGTTTAAAGTGGTAGATGTGAGTGAATCATCTCTTTTCCCTATGAAGTAAATTGAAAACTAATTACTCTTAATCTAAAAACTTCAATATTTTAAAACATCAGTTTGTAAATTTATCTAAATGATTGGCTATGTACTCCCGAGGGAGGGTGATATATGTTTCAAATCACATTTCAATTTTTAATGTTGTTCTGTTCCTTTTTCAGTTTTTGAGAGTAATTTCATTATTTCATTCCTGTAACAAGGTAAGAGATAGAAAAACCGAATCCATTACAATAAAATGCATAACGAAGCAAGGCTGTCGTAAGATCCAATAAACTTGATAAGATTGAGGAAGGGGTTATATGAGAGTTTGATGACCCTCTTTTTTATTTAACATATAGTGTTGCATGCAGAGATCTTTTTTCGGTCAGCTTAGAAAAGAATCATGACTAAAATGAATGAGGATCACACATCGGGTGTATTGCGTTCTAAAAGTGAATGAGAGAGAATTCACATATGGACAGAATCGTGGACGTAATATTTAAGCCAAACAACTAAGTTATTCTCCAATAATTATTTTTCTAAATGTTCTAAAATTGTTGGTCGTATATCTACGTTATGGTGTTTATAAACATCATATATATAACGCATCATAAATTATGACTTTTAGACAATGAACAGAGGGAGACTTAATTTTGAAAATTTTCGAAATCGTAGTTTTTAGAACGTGATTGTATGCCATTTTGGTAACTTTAAGGAAAGGAATGAGGTCCTTGGTATATTTCGAAACCGAAACTCCAACGGAATTTTAGATGGCCTTGGAGAATGGAATACAAGGATTTTTCTTAAAAAGTTTTCGAAATTGAAGCTCTAAAATCGAAATTTTGTACAATCTTTTTTCAATATTAAGGTGAATTTGGAGTTAGTTCTCAAAGGGTAAGACTTTACCATGGAAAAGTTTTACAAATAGAATCTCCATACAAAAGGATGGAGTTCACAAATAATTCATCTGAAATTTTTAAAATTGAGGTCCTAAAAACGATTTTGTAGATTTATCTTTTAAAACATTATGAAAATTGATGCAGTTCAGGACTCTCCCAGGAAGTGTTTTGAAAGTGAAGTGCCCCCCACCCCCCCAAAAAAAAGCGCGCAACTGTACGACAGCCAATCTTAAATGAATTCTCCCCCGGTATTTTTTCAAAATTGATGTCCTGAATTGCAATTAAAGACCATCTTTGATGCTCCCCCAGCTCTCCTCTATATGTTTTAACCTTTTAATTTTTTATATAAAAAATTTCTTTCATATTTAATTGTTTATTTATTTATTTTTTACTTTATTTTATTTATTTTTGCGTGTGTGTTGGGTCATGTTGATTTTTCCCCGGGGGGGGGGGGCAGTTGACTTCCTCCGGGGTGGCACTGCCCCCCCCCCCGGAGAGATGCCTGAAAGAAACACTGGTGTGGAGTCCGTCAAAGGAGGAAAGATTGCACCGCCCTTGTATCCGTCCCTGCTCTAACTAAATCCATGCTTATAATACCTCTCTTTTGCAGTAAACTTTTGAAGAAGAAATACTACTTTACTAGTAGATATGTCAACATACTTCTAATTTAGGAAGCAATGGCCAACGCAATGACAAGAATCGTGTTGACTTTGGTACTCATATTTTTATTAAAAGTTTCACACGTTGTGCAATTATTTATTTTTCACAAGCATATTCACTATAACTTTTATAGGTTAACGTTATGAATTTTGTGTAAAGCAAATCAATAGTTTGAGCATCATATTGTCGAACTATTAATTCGCCTTACACAAAATTCGTAACGTTCTTAACTAGCGCAATAAATTGAAGTAATCCGAGTATAGATCGGCGCAAGTCAATTTCCTTTCTCGAGAACAAATGTATTTATAATCAATAGACTTGAGGGAGGTAATTTAGATATAGCGTGAATACTTGATTTGTTAGAATGTCCACTCACACACAAAAGAATACAACTTTCACGCGTGTAGCAACTTTTGCATCCCTCTATATCTTTCGTGAGAGTTTTGTATGCTTCTATATATTTTTTGGGGTATGGCGAGGAAGGTTTGCTGTAGACAGGTCAATGACATTATCTAAAAAAAAGGAATAAAAAATGAGTTCTTGAAATATTTGACGAAAACATGTTTTCATAAACATTAATAAAATTGTTAAATTTTAAATTGGACAACTCGTTCAAAAACAAAAAAGCTTTATTTTCAGAGGAACCCACATGAGAGTATTTCTACAAGAAAACTAATAAGGTAGAGGATATAAAAATGGATGTATGTTTATATGCATGTTTGTTCCTTATAAAAAACCCAGTTTTTGTCGGATTTTCCTCAAACTTGGCACAGGGGTTCTTTTATGAACTAAAATTCACATAGGCGGAGTTTTGAAATTTGAAAAAAAAATCCAAAAAGCTCAAAATTAAAATTTTTTGTCTCAAAATGACCATTTTCTTTCAATTTTGAAAAGATAAATAGCGATAAGCCTACCCGGGCAACGCCGGGCAATAAGCTAGTTAATAATAACTATCAATTTTTATCGCCAAGGTTGGCTACAAACATTGAGATCTCAATGCGGTATCAGTTTTTCTACAGTGGCGATGTTTTCTCACAGAACTCCATTTTACACATAGTGAGCTGACCTGCGAAAAGCATTCGCGCTTGACAGTACTAAATCAAAATTTTGATATGTTTCAACTCTAATTTTTCCAAAAACGGGCAAAAGGGCTATTTGTCGTCGATTAAAAAGAAACTGAAATGACGCCTTACTTGTATGGAAACAACAACAAAAGTCCAACTTTAAGAATTATTACTCATGCTGAATTAACACGCTAAAATAAATATTTCTCTTCCGGTTTTAATGCTACAGTATAGTGCTCCTCTGAGAAGTTGACCTTCATCATAGACTATGTTTTCCTCTTTCTCGGAGAATAGGAAAGGGTAATTGGCACTAAGTTGAGTTATGTTACTTTTGTATTTGTTTTGCAAAAGTATTCCAACTCAAATCTGCTTTCATTACCCTTTTTCACAGCCCTACAATTAGTTTAAATAAACGGAGGGAAAAATCACTCAAAAACGACAAATCCCATGGTAGGATCGAACCTACTATCTTCGTGTTTCTAGCGCGACACTCTAGTAGCGCCAGTATGTCTTAATTTTCGGATGCTGTTCCATGGAGCAATTGAAGGGGCAAGTGGATGTGATATATGACTTTTTTTTTTAATTTCTAGAAAAAGTTTTCAAAAAAAAAATGTGTTTTTTTAATGGATTTTTCTCAACGGGTAAAACGGAGTCATATTCTTAGTTACCAACTATTTCTGTGACTAGTAGACGAATCTTAGTTTCCTAAAAAGAACAGAGAGATTTTCCCATTTTTCTGTACATATCACTTGTCCCATATCACCTTTATCCACTAACTTCATTCAATAATACCCTGTGTAAAGAGAGGAGGCGGCTCAAAGTAATTTTAAATTTCCACTCTCCGCACTTTTTCCGTGGTGGTTGGCATAACTACGGCGCTATGGACTTTTTCCTCACTTAGCTATTGCAACAATGGTTAAGTGCAAACGGTTAAAATTGCTTTGGGCGTAAACTATTATTCTGTTTAAAAATCAACATTTTTTAGAAGTTTTTGCTGTATTACTGTATGACTAGATTCGTTAGAAAAGGTTGAGAAATAACTGAGACATGAGGATATAAATAAAAGCGTAAACCTAATTCGATAAACATAAAATAAATGAAATGCCTCAACAGCAGTGCATAAAAAAAAGAGTGGAGCTGTTTTCTTTCGTACGGTTTCATGGAGACGACGCAAAATTTCTAAACTTGATACGCCTGTTTTAAAGTAACCGAGTATAGTAATAGAAAACAGAAGAAAAAAACTTTTTTTTTGACAAAAAAATAATAACTTTTAACCAATGGGTCTATTTTTCATCATTAACCGGGCCGAAAGGCTGGTCCAGGGAGCTGGCGCAGAGGGACGCCACTGGAAAAAGCATTGACCCTCATCAAGAATGATCAATACTTTGAGCGAACGGATGGGCAGTAAATGATGAATGCGTATTTGCATATCACCATTTTAGACAAAGACATGCATTTAATATGAACTCATATCCAAAAATCAATCTTTTGATAATGTTTTCACCATCATTAGAAAACATGCATTAAATCTTTTGTTCCCTCTTGCACATGAATGATTCTAGTCCCCGACGTTTGCTTACTGGGACACAGAATTCATTGTTCCACTGCCTCATTCTTCTTAAATGATCCAACATGGTTCGTATTGGCTGTTCCTCTTTTGTTTACTTTTTCTACCCTACTGTATGATTTTCTTAGGTAAAACTTTCCGCGTATGTACGCATGCGTCAGATCTTCTCTGATATTACCAAAAGAGGGGTGATAGGTAAGATAACAATAAGAGGAAGAATAATAAGCATTTTGAGCCGTATCAAAAAACGTAGAAGAATGTTTTTCTTTTAAATACATAGTCTAGTTGAATATGTCAAAAGAACAGCAAATCCAAGTTTTAAATTGAAATTTTCGGAGAGTTCCCACTCACAACCCATCACCCCTTTTTTGAGTGGAATAGTGATTTTTATTTATTTATATGCTTTTTTTCCTCTCTCTCTCTTACCCCCCCCCCTTAAAAGTTTAATGCTAATTCTTTCCTTTGTGGCGTTCCAATTAGCATAGCTAAATATGTTTTCTTCTCTTAGGTGCACTGTTTAAATTGATTGATTCTGAGTTTTGATAAGTTCTCACTATCTGTTAAGCTGTAGAATTATCTTTGAAAAAAAAAGTGTCAGCTTCAGACAGAGAAAAACTCTAAAATAACACAGAATTTAAGACAAAGATTAAAATTTAGAACATGTCAGTTAAAAAATTAGAAACTTTAGAAAAATTAGCTCAACCTCGATTCTCGCGTTTTTTTTTTTTTTTTTTTTTCAAATGATTTGAATAAGTCTTTTAGTGATACATTCCTTGTAATTTACGAAATTCAAAATGAATTTCAGTGGTGTTGAATTCCCTGTGTGCCATAGTGCCGTGTGACTGAGAGAACCCAAGCCTTTTATGATGCAACAAACTCAACAAGGGAACTAGTGTTCTTTGTTCTCCCTGGTGGTTTCTAAGAATATTTTAAAAGTCTTCTTTGGATTTTCGACATGCTTTTCGCTTTTATTTATAAAATTGATATCACAAAATAAAATTGTTCAATAGGAATTACAAGGACTCTTACTGAATGAAATATATTTGTATACACACGTACCAAAATGTGCATCGCTTGTTGGTAATGTTTTCTCCTTTTGGGGGTAATTCGCGCCGAGTTAAGTTCGGTTTTCTTTGCAGTGGTTTTGCAAACGTATTTCAACTTTGACCAGTCCGTTTTCCCCTCAACTCCCCCAAAAGAGGCAACCGAGTTCAAGCTCATAGCTCAATATATCAAAGTACCCGACTCCAGTCAGTGGATTTTCAAGGTGCAGAAAATCGACAGCGTCCATGTCGTATGATTATGCGGCATGTGAACGATCGTTCGAGTTCTCGTTTGGCATTGAGTATCTCTTGGCAAAATAAAATTCCTAGTGCACTTTCGCATCGAATAGAGCCCAGGTACCTCCATCTAGTGGAGAAACTGAGAGTCAAAATTCTCGTGGTAATGGCATCCCGCCGATAGTGGTGCCACGTGAAAGAATGGGTGCCGGTCTCGGGGAATGCACCAGGTCTGCAAATGGTTGGTAGCCAACGAAGTCCCGTTAAAAGAAATATTAGGATTTCGTTGAAACATATCAGAGTCACATGTAACACTTCTCCCACGCCATGCGTCAACGAATGGAGATCAAAAGATCTTTCGTTAAAACGCAGTAGGGTAAAAGTAGAAACCTATTGAACAATTCCATCTGCGTCTTACAAAAGCGAATGTATGATTTACTTGCTTGTTTGTTTATCCATTGATATATTCGTAGTTAAAGTCGAATCTTCACTAAATTTGTTAGCAAGTGCTTTGATGGAAGTAAATGCTCGTGGGTAAGGGGGGAGTCAAAATTTAAAAAGTTCCACAGTGCTCAAAATTTAAGTTCATACTAATAAAATTTCTCATATCCACACAAACTAATTTCCTTACCATGTTAAAATTTATACCACGTTAAAGATCGTAAAAAAAATCCTGACCGTACCATAAAATAGGGTGTATAGGAACAGCGGAGTGATTTGAAACAAAACTTCCTGATCATACAAAGAAATTCTTCATAAATATACCGTCAGGTATTTTTGTCAGTTAAATTTTTTTTTTTTCGAAAGGTAATATTGTAAGAAGTAAGAAAAAAATATTTTTGTCATTCTGGCAACACTATTGGCTTCTGTGCAAGGTTGCAAGCGAGACGCTGAAAAACATGAAGTTTTCATGGTCTGCAAAACTTCTTGTGTAAGTACAGACCCCTTTATTTTCAAATCTAAGAATAGTATTTTTAATTATGCATATATCTGAGCAACAGAGTACCACATTAGAAGAGACAACATATTTTAATTGTGGCATAAAAATGAAAAATTCTTCATAATGTCATAGGATAAGGATTTGCGGGGTGAATCGGAACACTTTGTTCTGTTGTTCCAATTCAAACTTATTTAAAGGAAACTTTGAAAAATCAAGATTCTAACCCCAATTCTTCTAGTCAAGACAAGGACAAGGATTTATTATTGTTTATCCCTTCTCGTGAGCAACTAGATCTTAGAATGACAGAAAGTTGCAGATTTAAAAAGATTTTTGCTCCAGGAGACTTCTTTTTACTTAAAATACACGGAGGAAAGTCATACAGACTGTATGTAGCAAAAGTCCAGCACATAGACAGTGATGAATAAGTGGGAAAATCTTACAGGACAATCCCCGAAACCCAGAGATTTCAAGAAACTAAAGAAAAGGCAGCGTTCATCCCAGAAGATGTTATGAAAAAACTTAAGCCAAGCCACAACTGCTAGTTTCAAGGACAAGTACATATTTGTGGACGACATGAGTGACTTCAATTTATGTTAAATCTTTGTATTTCAATTCAAAAGCATTTCTTAAAATTAATTTTAATTTTTCATAAGTTCAAAATTATTTTGAATTTTGACAAATCATAAACGTTTACTGGTATAGAAAATAAACTTTTATTTGACAGTAACTATCTGTTCTTATTCTCCCCCATCAATATTACTCATGTTTGTGAGACCTATTACAGGTTAAATTGAAAAAAATAAAAATTTTAACATGTGTTCCGATTGACCCTATCAGCGGGGTGATTCGGAACACCCCTAAATTCCTATATATATAAATAATAACTGTTCAAAATGTTTTGTCTTTGCTTGGAATATCAAAAGCAAAGCAAGACCGAAGTTTTTACCCAAAAAATCAAATTAAAAAAAAATCTTTTGACTACTTTTTTTACAATCAAAGCTGAAAAGTGTACCGATTCACCCCATTTTACGGTACTATTCTGCCATTCGTTCTTGCAAGAGTTATTATGGTTTTCACGTCTCTTTTACCTTTATCGATGTGCAGTTTTTACGTTAAAAGATCAAAATGCAATATTTGGAAAAAAAATAGAATACTACCTGCACAAAAATCGAAGTCAAAATCATGCTTTAATGCAGTGGACGGCGGGTAATTGAATCAATGTTTAACTGAATCAGCCGCTTTATTGAATCAAAACTTTAGAACAAACTTCATTCATATTAGCTGCGACCACTGAAGAAGTAAACTCTAAAACTTTTTTCCTGCAAAAAAAACTTCTCCACTCCTTTTCCAAACAACTATTTTTACCTCCAAAACCAGAAGCAGATAATCTCATTTTATTTTTACTTTTGATGAGCCTATCCTTCTTCATTCATCGCCCAGTTCCCTGAAAAACGTTGGCACCCGCCAGAAAAAGAAATTATTTCACTTTCTGTTTTCTTCTCTCTGCAATAAATATAACCTAAACCTTTCTGGATTTGAAGCTTTCTGGAGACTTGTCAGAGAGACGGTTTTTTTCCCTCAAAATTATTATTTTAATTCGTGAACTTCTTAGCAGCTTTGGCAGGCTTGTGGGCCCGCCGTGGCTAAATGTATTCTTAAAGGTAAGAAATCATCAACAGCGCGCGTAATTACGCTGAACTTGAATGGCCGCTCTGAGTGCTTTAATTGGCGCCCTCGTGCGTCACGGAGTGTTTCGAAACTGTTGAACTCTTCAATGCCGCTTTTGACGCTGTACGAGGAGCAAATCACAAATCATGTCGAAAGCAAGTTTGCAAAATGGAGATTGCCAAAACTGTTTTGGATAATGAGCAGTTTTGTTTCGCTCTCAAGCTGCGAGTGTTTTGTCGGACAATTTTGCGTGATAGTATATTTAAATTAGTACAGATACACTATAAAAATGAATGCTGTTTTTACAGTATAATAAAGCTAATTCTATGGTAATAAACTGTAAAAATTGCTAATTTTACAAGAATAAACTGTAAAATTGCTACATTTACAGTACTAGAATGTAAAATTGCTAATTTTACTGTAATAAACTGTAAAATTCCTAATTTAACAGTATATTACCGTGCATTTTATAATTTCAAACTGGAACTTCTGCTGTCAGTGTTATACTGTTGTTTTTACAGAATAATACAGCTAAATTTTACTTCAATAAACTAAAATTGCCAAGTTTTCAAAAAAAAACAAACTAAAATTGCTAGTTTTACAGTTTATTTGTTCATTTTACAGCTTTAAATTGGAACCTCGGCTGCCAGTATTATACTGTAAAAACAACAGCTCATTTTTTGCAGTGTAGAGACCCAAAGAACCCTCCCCTCAAGACACAAACGAAATTTAAAAAAAAACTAATAGTAATGAAAATTGCCTACATGTGTAACTCATACAGGCTATCAGTTCTGCCGATCCTCCCATGATCAGTAGCGCACTTAACAAATACTAATGAGCACCATCAAGGCTGTGGTCCACGAAAAAAAAACCTAAAATCACCCCCCCCCCTCAATCAATGCTGCAGTTTGAACTATGAAAGCCCACTTTGTGCGAACATCTGCTATAGCCACAGTTCTTTCACAATGCGTAAATAAAAAGGCCTCTATATCTATATGAAATTACTATCAGTGTATATTGATATGACTACTGCACAATTTATGTACTCCATATTTTTCACGAAAACTGCCGTTGAATGCAGTATAGATACTGCATTGTTTCTTTTGTTACCTCAATTTACTTAATTTTTAAAAAGATATGCTGTTGTTGTTGACGCAGGTAGCTAAATTGCAAATGTTAGTTTAATAATTTTTTTGAAGAAAGATGATGCATTAAATTGGTTGAAATTCCCTACATAACATGTGGTGCAATTAAATCTATTAACTTTTACATGAAACTACATAAAATTGATATAAAATGTCACATCTTTAAGGGTAACATTCCTAATTTGAAATCTAAAGAAGTTCGTATGCAGTTATTTAAGGTAACTTAGAATCATGTAGATTAGCTTTACATCACTTCATAGCTTCTAGTGTATTTCACTTCAGAAGAGACTGCAGAAGACTGAATCTCCCCAAAAACAACAGTGTTGTAAAAAAATCCCCCGCCAAGAAAACCGTAAATACTCAGCCTTAAAAAGTTATGATATCAAGTTTTCCCGCCAAGTTTGTGCCAAACTATAACTAACCTGCATGTATAGTTCTTTTAAATTGTTTTCAGTCCTGCCAGGCGGGAAGCTTTGTCTTGTGAGGTGGTTGCTTAATGAGTAAAAACTTCCCGCCTGGCAGGACTGAAAACAATTTAAAAGAACTATACATACAGGTTAGTTATAGTTTGGCACAAACTTGGCTGGGAAAACTTGATATCATAACTTTTTTAAGGCTGAGTATTTACGGTTTTCTTGGCGGGGGATTTTTTTACAACACTGTTGTTTTTGGGGAGATATCACATGTTTTTGCATTAAATATTTCTTTGCCTGTTTTTTTTTTTTTTTTCTCTTCAATATTTACTTTGCATGTTTTTTTTTCCCCTTCAACATTTTTCTTGGCGGTCCGACATATGTGGTTTTCTTGGCGGCATGCATTTGGTGCAAAAGTTCAAGGATCCTCTTCAGTCTAGGATAAATTTGAAATCAATCACAATGTATCACCCGAACCGACGCAAAACAAAGCTAGTTGCTAACAATACTACGATTAAATTAAGTTTTTTTTTAAAAAAACCCCAACCCTTACTGCCGATCTCATATTAAAATGAACTAAATTGAAGACCCCTTTTAAAAGCCTTATGCAATAAAATCAATTATAAATATTTTATTTGTTAACAAATAGAAACTGGCAACAGATGAAATTATAAATCATTGAGTTTTCTTTCCTCGTGGCCCAACAATGAAAACATAAATGCTCAGATGTTGAACAGAGCTAAGTAGATAGAAATCGGACGCAATTTTAAGCATTAATAACTCCGGGGTAAGATGACCCCGGTGGGTAAATTTTGGGAAAATGTCCTCAATGTCTCATCGAGAATATTCATACCAAAAATCCAACACTAAAGACCCCCGGGGAGAAAAAGATACGGAAAATAAAAACGAGGGGGGAGGGGGTGGGGGGTCGAAAAAACCCCTATGCCGAGCTTTGGACAAAATAAATGTGGGTGCAAAAGCAGAACTCAATCCGAGTTACCGTTTAGTCTGGACCCCTGTCAAACAATTTTTAAAAAAGTGCGAAAAATAGCGATTTTATAACATATATCAACCCTCCCCCTGAGGTCCTGGATGTTTTGCTTTAGTATGTGCCGTCAGGGGCCGCTGGAGATTGAGTATACCAAAAACGAACTCTAGGGATCTTCATGGGGCTGAGATACAGAGGGGTGAAAACCCCGGTTTGGTTACTCGCGTAAACAGTCCTTGGTCGCGTAACTGTTAGGACTGTTTACTCGCGTAAACAGTCCTTTTACATTTTTCTTGGCGGCTTGTGTTTGGTTTTCTTGGCGGGGCGGGACGCTCCCGCGTCCCGTGATGATGCACTCTACTTGCAAGGTGAAATATTATTTTAAAACTTTTTATTGACAAAATAAGTTGACAACACTGTACGCAGCTCATTGTATAATCCAATAATTTTGATGTCACTGTTTGGAAGCTGCTTTCAAGTGTTATTTGGCGTTGCGCTGTTAAAATATCTCGTCCCCAATATTATATCATTCTAAGCACTGCGTTATAGAATACAATAATTACATAAATAATCCATTGTAGAAATATTATGACGCTATGAAACAAAATGAGATTTTTTAAATGCATGAAAGTTGTCTGGTTCAAAGTTAAACAACTTTTATTACAACTATATATATATATATATATATATATTACCCTAACCGGCACGAAGCTTCGAACAACGTGCATAATTCATTTTTTAAAAGGTTTCATGATTAGCATTTCGAAATTTTAGATATCTAAAATGTAAAAAATCAATGTTGTTTTCACAGTATAATACAGCTCATTTTATAGTGATAAATTGTAAAATTGCAAATTTTACAGTAGTAAACTAAAATTGCTAGTTTACAGTAATAAACTGTAAAATTGCTAGTTTCATAGTTTATTACAGTGCATTTTGCAGTTTTCAACTGGCACCTCTGCTGCCAGTATTGTACTATTGTTTTTACAGTATAAAACAGCTAAGTTTATGGTAAAATTGCTAATTTTACAGTAACTCACTGTAAAATTTCTAGTTTAACAGTAATAAACTGTAAAATAGCTAGTTTACAGTTTATTACTATTTTCAACTTCAGAAACCGACTGGTTTCACCGTGAGGAGGCGAAGGGCTGCGTACTGTGCGCCTTGCCTTCGAGCCTTCGTAAAAACTAGGAGGAAAGCGAAATGAGAGATGGGAAGATTAGTCCCTCAACGAGGGGGAACAAATTGTGAATATTGAATAAAAATGAGAAATATCAAATGAAAAACGAAAGCACAGATGCACAAAAGTCATGCACATTGAGGAGCGGGAAAGCAAGAAAATCATCAGCATATGATGAGAGGTTCTGAGGGATAAGTTTTTTCAGAGAATCTCTGGCATCTTTACAGAGAGTGCAGTCTTGGAGGCGAAGATGAATTGTACCAATTTCCTTACAGATGTTGCACATAGGATTGGATTCCAATTTAAGTTTGAAGAGCTGGTCTCTAGAGAGATAACAGTTCGTGATCAGCCTGTTTATCTTAACTTCTTGCTTCTTGTTATTAATTCTGTCGCTATGGTTGTTTAAGATGAGTTTTGTATTTTTAAACTTATTGTAGTATTTGCTTTTTTCCCAGTTTTTTTCTCTAGAAATTTTGACAGCGGAGAGGATATAATTCCTGCAATCTTTCCATGTGGTACAAGATATTTTGGGGGTGGTACTAATGCTAACTGCTTCCTTTGCTAGAGAGTCAGCGTAATCGTTAAGCTCAATACCAGAGTGACCAGTTATCCAGGTGACTGTAATACGATTGCTGGGAGGGAAATTGGAGAGTGAAGTTCTAGTAGCAGGGTACATTCCATATAAAGTCAACAAATGGGCCGTGCCGTACCATTTTTGATTTTGATGATATTTGGTAGGTAATATGCACTAATATTCTATACTTCCAAACTGTTTTATTTTTTTCTCGAAAAATTTTTATTCTCGAGATATAGCCATTTTTTTTTGCTCCGCCGATGAGTTAAATTCGGCATTTTTGATCTTTTTTCTAAGAGCTCTGGTAAATTTATTTAAAATGGAAAAAAGATGAAACATGACTTATTTTAAAACTAAAAGAATGAACTTTGATTTGTGCATAAAAAGAAACGGTTTAAGTTAAGCCTAAATATACATTTTCCCGGCTCAATTCACGGTTCAAAAAGTGCCGTTTTCGTCGTTTCAAACATGAAAAAGTATATGAAGGAGTGGCAACTGGGTTCCAATTTTTTTTTCTCATACACCCAATTATAGATACTAGAAGCACAGAAAAAATAAGATGATACTCGTAGTCCTTCATTATGAAAAAAATTGCTTAAACTTGAAAAAAAAAAATGAAAATTGGCCTTTTTCACTCCCCAAAAACGGCCTGTGGAACAGGTAGTAAAAATTTACAAAGGCATGGAGTAAAAAGGTGTTATATTGCCCTTTAAAATGAAATAAAAACTGTCTTGTTATTCCAAGGCATTAGAGAGATATAAGCTCTTAAACTATGAGAAAAAATGAAAAATATCCTTTTTTACTCCCCAAAAACGGCCTATGGAATAGGTAGTAAAAAATTTAAAAACGTATGGAGCAAAAAGGTATTACATTTAACTTTAAAATGAAACAAAAACTGGCTTGTGTTTTCAAGGCATTAAAAAGATTCTAAGTAAGCCTTCTAAGTAAGATGATTATTATAAAAAAATACCTTAAACTTGAGAAAAAATGAAAAATGGCCCTTTTCACTCCCCAAAAATAGCCTGCGGAACACTTAGTAAAAATTTGTAAATGCATGGAGGAAAAAGGTGTTACATTTCCCTTTAATACGAAACAAAAACTATCTTGTTATTCCAAGGCATCAAAGAGATAAGGCCCTCTGAAAATTGAAAATTCATGCAAGATTGTTTTGGCATAAGTTAAAGCAATTATGAACATAAATAAAGTATTTTCATGCGAGAGCTCTAAAAGTATGTATCATCAAATATATAATTCAAAATATATCGCAAAATGGTTGTAATTTATTTAATGTTGACACATCGGAAAAAGTTGTACTTAAAATAAGTGATCCGAATGTCCACACATCAATTAAAATTGGTTTAAAATTTAACTGCATGTCGCTGAGAAGTTTCTAGTTTTACATTTACATTTGAATGAAATTACAATTTTTTTTACAAAAATCCGAAATTTATACATCCTTTTCGAAACAGCTACAAATAAAAGGGATTTTTGCTAATTGATTATTTGTTAGAGTTTATCTTCAAATATTTAGTTGTACATCCATTACAAATTGAAGGAAAACTCGGATAACAGCAACACTAAAAAAGTTTTAAGTATAACTTTTTCAGATGTTTCTATATCATATTGTAACGAGTCCGTAGCACCTTCAACTTTCTTCAAATGAGCATTCCAATCTTGAGGAAGTAACTATAAATTTATTTACAAGTATGTACACTATTTACAATAAGAGCAGGAAAACAATTGCTAAACATCAGCAATTAGGCAGCAAAACAGTACACTGTACTCTCAACAGTAATTCAGCACCACGTATCTAACGTGAACAGTAATTAAGCAATTACAAAAGCAAAACAAACATTCGCCCAAGCGAATACGAATAAACGAGTCACCAGAATCAAATCTGAAAACAAACTGAACTGACTTGTGTTCAAGGCCAGCTATTTATACACGGAAAGAAATTCCGACAACTTTCGAGTAATACCTGGAATATTTCGTATCATTCATAACTTTAACGAATCCATTCAAGAAATTCTACGATAGAAATAAAAAAGAAAAACACCACTCCGAGCGAAAATGTCTTCACGCTTATTAAAGTTAGGGCAAGTGTAAAAACTACAAAGTGTTACAGGGCCGGTATACAAGTGATAAAAGTGATATCTTCAGATACTTTTGCAACATGACGTCAGATAAAACCAAAACTAATGAAAATGATGCAAGGCAGGAAAAACAACAACTATTTACAAGATTTGTAACATTGCCCCCTTCCCAAGGACTGCACGTCCCGGGCAGTACAATCCCCAGAAAGAAGCAAGGGAAAATTTACAGATGCACACATTACATGATGACCAATCATAAACATGATAAACAATAACAATGAGAACATGAAAGAAATAATAACATTGATAAAGTAATATTACAAACAATTAAAGGCAAAAGTTATTTACAAAATTTACAAACAAATTACCATGGTAGCTTTAGATTTACTTTACGAACTATGGCCATAGTATGGGGCTAGCCGATCATAATGGACAACCCTAGGTTTTGAATGTGATGACTTCTGGATCCTCACTACGACGTCGTTCAGCCGGTGGAGAACTGTGTAAGGTCCATCCCAATGCGACTGCAATTTGGTGATAGACCCTTTACGTCGGATGGGATTCCATAGCCATACTTTGTCACCTTCTGAAAGTCATGACCAGTGGACCTTGTGTCGTATCGGGTCTTCATCTTCTCCGTCGTCGATGTTGATTCGCTCCCGTGCGAAGTGATGAAACGTCCTCCAACCGGGCCTGGAGATCCTGGACGTATTCCTCAGGCGACGAAGGCGCATCTGGAGGGAGACCGAAGACGAGATCACAAGGTAGCCGAAGCTCATCGCGCCGAAGAGCATCTGTGATGGGGAATATCCGGTGGTCTCGTGGACAGCACTGCGGTAGGCCCAGCAGAAACAGAGGAAGTTTCTTGTCCCAATCCTGTTGATTTTTGGAGACCA
>JAXGGA010011605.1:0-41827 GCA_038373865.1 Uloborus plumipes | reverse complement strand
CGGGACACAAGTTCGTCATTAGGGGTTTAATGCCCCCCCCCCCCCCCCCGGGTTTTGAGAAATTTATGTATTTGCATGAAAGTGGGTTTTTGTTGATTTCCGATGAAATTGCATTGTGTTTTAACCTCCCTCCCCCTGGAAAAACTTGAAATGACGGGCCTCCCGTGACACGAGGGCAATACGTTTTCATCATAAAAAAGAAAAATTCAATATGACATTTCGAATGCTAACTATTTCATTTTTTTTTTAATTGTAGTGGCACAATTTTTGTGGTTCCCCGGTGAGACATGTTAAAAATTCCTCACATGAGAAAATTGCATTTATTTATTTTGCGCTTTAATGTAGAAAATGTGGGAAGAAACATAAAATTTGAAAATGATAAAAACAAAATGTAGCGTATCTCAACATAGCATGAAGTACTTTATACATCTATACAGAAATTTCAAACCACTTTTTAACCCTTAGTTTGGCAATGTATCCTACAGGATACATCACTTTCTACATTTTTTAATTTGAATTAGGCGCCCTCTAGGGGGCTGGCTTTTAACCTATAGCATTATTCGAATCTTCTTTTTCAACATCTGTCTTTACTGTGGCTATTTACAAAGCAACGCGTTCAGTATTAAGTTTATAACTGTTACAGTGTGTTCTACCAAAACAACATGGCGTCACGTCGATTACAGGTAGGTTCTCTTTTATTTTTTTATTATTTGCTTCTTATTTTTATTGTTTATAAAATCTGCAATAGTGCCAAATTAGTTGATATTGCGATTGAGTGAGCCACGTTATATGTATTCTTATTTGCTACTTTGGCTCTCGAATTAGTTTTCCCTAAAAACCTCTAGATTTTGGATTCCTGTTACACTGCCTTTTTAGAGTTTCGTCCATAAGCGATCTTTACCAACAAAAAACTTAAGAGACAAAATGTATTCTTTGTAATATCGACAGTCATGGTGTCCTTCAAGTCGTGTGAAAGAAAGTTCAGGGAAAACTACGTGTACGGAGCAAGTTTTTTTTAAGAAATTCTCTCCATTAGGAAACTGGGGGGGGGGGGGGGGGGGGAGGGGGATAAGGGAGTATTGTTGAACGGTGTTGGCACTCCGCGTTAAAGGAGAACACAGTTATTTTGCTAGATTCTGTTAATATATGCTGTTCTAACGTTTAAATTGTTTCGATTAAGATAAAATTAAAATCTAACCATTGCTGAGCGAAACGATGATCGGTGAAAGCTTATTTTCATACTTTAACTCGCGAGAGCTCGCGCCATGTTTTGTCACACGAGCGCTCGCGCGGGGTCGAAAACGACCCCAATGTGTTTTTCTTCATTTCTTTTCCTTTTTTTCAGGACTTTTTTTTTTATTCATTTATGTTTTTTCACTAACAGAGACTTCTACAATGATTAGTTTTTGATTTGAAAGGCATAAAGAAAGTGTTTTATGAACTATTACGAAAATGCTCCAGCTCTCAAACACATCAGTAACAGTTTTTTGCGTTGCCCTTTGGTGCAGGAAGAAAATACTTATATTTCGAACTGAAGTACAAACATTAGCTCTAAATTTATTTCTTTGCCAAATAGTTTCTTTATCTCTTCCAATAAAATTGTCATCTGTATCAGGATTATCAGAATTTTTGCTAAAAGAAAATTTGCTTTCACTGTCATAATCACTAAAGTTTTCTTCATTGCTAAACCTTCATCGTCTAAAATGACACACATTCATCACTTTCTCCATCGTCTAGTAATTAGATAGAATGCTTCATACCTTGCTCATTATGGAGTCGGCATCTTTTCTTTGTTATAAGTAGTGCAAAAGCAATTGAAAAATATGAATTTTGCTTGGACAGAACTACATAATCATTGTAAACGACACGCTTGTAAACTGAAAATCATGGCTAGAAGAAGGATTGCCGACAACTACTTCCTTTTCACAAAATGTTTCGAAATTCTTTGAATGGGACCGACTCCAAACACCTGTTCCGTTCCGAGAACTTTACTGACGTCAGTACTCGCGTGCAGTCGTAAAAGACTCCAATTGCAAGAACCCCCCTAATTTACAAGCATTAAAAGGATTTAAGAAAATTCCAACCACACCTTCCTATCAATCAAGGACACAACGGCAGCTACCCAAAAGATGGTTTCCTTATCTGTCCATGAAATTCCAAGAAATGGAAACAAAAATGGCTGGGGTCGTTTTCGACCCCGCTCGAGCTCTCGCGTGTTAAGGTATAAACTTGCTATCGGATGATTATTAAAATTAGCACAACGTGTAATCACAATAGTTCAAACACTGTTCAAAATTCAGGAAACTTTTATAGTAAATATTACCGTAAAATGTTGCATTTACAGCAACGAAAATATTTACAGTAAATTGTACCATAAAAAAGAAACGATTACAGCGCCAGTTGATAAACCACGTGACTTACTGAGCGAAGCACGTAATACTCAATTTCTGTTCGCCATGTGTGGTCTATGCGGTACAGTGGATAAGGAAGCAAAGTGAGATAACTGCGTCTTGGGTTCGATCCTAGCTGCTTGCATTTGTTAACTCTACTTTTCTCTACCGTAAAATTTTACAGTAAAATTGGATTTTACGGTGAAAGTAACTGGCAACATGGATGCCAGTAACTTTTACCTTAAAATTTCAGGAAAATTTTTAACAGTGAAGAGTAAAATGTTCAGCAACACAGATGAAGAAGAATCTATTAAGTCTTTGATTTTATTTTAATAGCTTCTTTTAATAACTTCAGCAAAACTTATGTATCTCGAAACCTCCTTTTCTCGGATTTTTCTTCTGTTCCGTGAAATTCGAGATAGACAAGTTCGGCAGACTTCGTATATTCTGAGCTTTTATTTAGCTCCTCTGTAAGCGTATTCCGCGCATTTAAAATCAGAAACATGCCTCTCAAATTTTTTTTTCAAGCGTATTTTAACGCTTTCTATATCCATTAAAAATTAACTTAACTGAAAAAAAAAATTTTTTTAAATTAAATTTGAATGTTCTGTTTTTTTAATACGAAATGTCAAAATTCTTAGTGTTAAAACTCAAAATAGCACACATTTTTTCTTTCCCTGCCGTTTAAAAAATTTTTTTTTTCAAAAATTGATCACTATCATGCTTTCTTTGTATTCGTATATTTTACTTTACCAAAACACATTTCGTTTCTCTATAAATTTGAGCCCAATTTGGATAATTGTGTTCGTATATCTCGTGTGTATTATATTTTAAATCAAGGCGAACAAATTATCATGTGTCTCCCTTATTGAGCGTCTTTGGCCAACAGTTAAAACCGTTCAACCCTAAGAAAAGTTGTTCAATTTTAGTTAAATTAAATAAACAAGTAAATTTTGTTAAATGAACAAGCAAAATTTGGCAGTATACGTGTGTCGTTTTTAAGGATTCAATTGTTCAACAGCGTTTAGCGCGTCGCAGCATTTTCTCTTTGTTCTTCCATTCTCCTTATAACTTCGTCCTAATTAATGCATTACACTAATACATGATAATTTAATTTATAATACATTTCTGAAAACTACTCGATCTGAGTATATTCCGTCGACTGTTAAAACGTTTGAACATAGCTTCTGGAATTTGGTGCTGCTACAAGTTAAATTAGAGTAGAGACATCGCGAGTGCTATCAAACTATTGTGAGCGTTTCTAAAACTTAACTGATAAAGTCTATTACTTCGTAATATTGTCGTCAGTAACATCTAGTACAGTGGACGCCTGTTAATTGAATCAACCGCTTTATTGGGTCAAATCGCCAGAAACGGAACAATATCCAGCTTTATAGAATTAGCCGCTTTATTGACTGAATCGCTTTATTGAGTCAAAACTGTTTCATACAAGCAAAGGCCACTGTATAAAAGTCGCAGTTCTGAAAATAACCAAGGTCAACGAATATTTTCTCTTTTGACTGAATTCAATGTTGAGAAGTTTATATTACAGTGACCTCTCACTTATGCGCCCACCCACGGGACCAACATAAAAGGCGCACTAGTGAGAAAGACGTATATGTGAACAAACCTATTTGAAGGACTAAACGCAACATAGGTTCTAATGAGTGAATGAATAAGAAGGTTTCTATAGACATGGGACATATAACTGCAGTTTGGCAATTACTGTAGTTTAACTACAATGATAAAGAGAAAACAAAAATTATAGCATATACATAGTTACAAACTGTTCCCTTTAAAACGATTCCATAATAGGTAATTGTCGCTCTTCGACAGGGACGTTATTTCAAGTTTTTCCGGGGGGGGGAGGGGGCAAAGGGTCCAAACACAATGCAATTTCATTGGAAAACATAAAAAACCACGCCCACTTATATGTAAATACATTGATTTTTCAAAGTCGGGGGGGGGGGGGCAATTGACCCCCCTGCCCCCACCCCCTAAATGACGGGCCTGCTCTCCGAACTCTAGTTCGTGCCGAAAAAAGGCTTCCCGTGAGTAATGAAGGCGAAAGATTAAAGACGAAAGTGAAGAAAAATGCTTATTTTTTTAAAGAAAATAAATATAGGGGAAAGTTGGGTAAAACCGGGTAGTCGGGAGCAAACCGGGTACCCCCTTCTAGCCCCTGTAAGCGCTGCAATCGCGTGAAAAACAGAAGAACTACCTTCCACCTTGATGAAGAAGCAGTGGCGATTGCATCAGAACGCAATAGACACGCTTATCTCGTTCCTGAGAAGGAAATGCTTTTTGAATGGTTTTTGCTTACGATTTTTGAGCCAGACAAAACCGAATTGTACTACGTTCCTGTTTCTGAAAGAATAAAGGTATGTAGCTCTCTTTGTACAACATTTAATTACCTTCTTTATCATTGTAAGTATTTGTCTGTAGCGTTCTGTATAGTCATTTGACGCCATGTCTTATGAAAGCTTTATGTGCGGGGTGAATCAGGGTACTGACCGAGGGGCAAAACCGTGTACCCGATTTCACCCCTTGGGCCTTAACCTTCATGGCACCCCTTAACCTTCATGACACCTCTCAGCAACTACTATCAACAAGAAGTGCGCCAGCGGCTGATTATGCATCCAGGCAGGCCAGTGACAATTCATCAAGTTGTCAAACTCTTTGGCAGTGCCTTTTTGAAAGCAGCTGTGATGCAAACAACTACAAATGGATTCAAACAGACAGGCATATATCCACTAAACAGAAACATATTTCCAGAACATATCTTTGCGCCATCACTGACCACAGATAGACCAATGCCTAAACCAAGACCTAAGGAAAACGCAGAGGAAGCTCCAAGTAGTCCACACAGCCGAGATCAAGACTCTACGAACAAGGAAGATTTCACACCTGCAGCAGGGGTTCCTAATGTGTCAACACCATCGAATCTAACAGCTTCGGAACCCGAACAAATCAATTTACCCTGCAGTTCTAAGTCCATGTCTCTTAACCCTAAACCTATTCTAGATGCATCATTCAGTGTTTCACCTTCCGAATTAATGCCTCCACCGTACACTGAGAGAAAGACAAGAGCGAAGAAGGACAAAAGAAAAGGTAAAACTATTTTTGACGGGCTCCCCATACAAACGTCAACTTCAATCTTCAATCTACACGAGAAGCGAAGAAAAAGAAAAGTGATAAAAAGAAGACCAAAGGTGGACACAAAAAAAAAACCTGATGGAAAGAAAAATTAATCAAAGAAAAGGCAACAGCAAAAATTGAAGTCTAAAGACAGTTTAACTAACTTACAGCTCATTAATGTGTCCTGTTATACTAATTATGATATTTTATGACAGCAGTTAACACATGTTGCTAAATAAAACTTGAATTTTGTGGAAACTTTTAAGTTTTTTATTTTCCCATAGCAATAACATGTCTACACGATTTTACCCCACTAGTAGGGCAAAACCGGGCAAAATGACTTTTTTTACAAAGAAATTTTTAAAAATTCAGAAAAAAAAACTGAAATGTTTTCAAGACTGCGGTTTCATTAACAGATAAGTAGAGCATACTTTTGCCAAATTTTGTTCCTCTATGTTAAAAACTATGAGTTTTGGGAGCCTTCAAACCTTAGGTACCCGGTTTTACCCTACTTTCCCCTATATTTTTTAATTTTGCTGAAAATTCGGCGCCTAAGTGAAATATTTATTGTTAGAGCGAGCATAAACGAATGATACCATCATTATTTTGCTATGGAATGCGCTGGGACCATTTAAAATCGCCGTAAAAGTAAAAAAGGCGCATAAATGAAGCGGTGTATAAGTGATTATAGTATAGATGTATTGGTATTTAGTATAGATGTCTTGTCATTAGCCATGTTGAATATCTCTAGTGCTATCAAAATGTGTTGAGCGCTTCTTCTAAAGTTTTTCAATTGGCAGTAGGAGAGAGGGGGGCGGGGGGGGAGCCACATATGGACGTCTTTTTTTACACCAAAAACTAAAATTTTTTCTTTTTATTTTCTCGATTTCTTTTTACTAACCTCAAACTTACACCTATTACCTTTCAATGTACATGCTCAAATATTAGGAGATGAAAATGTCCCACACATCTCCATTTATTATAAACAAAATTCCCCTAATAAATGTTGGGGGATATTGTTCATAATAAGTGTAAAAATATTTTTTGTTTTTTGTTTTTGATCAGAGAAAAAGTTAAGAAGTGTGACATCACATTTATTAAATAGAAATATGCTCATGAAAAACAGCGTTACGTGTAGCAAGAAGAGGACAGGTGGTAAACTGAAATGTGACTTTTGTGATACAGGAGCGGAGGGGGTTAAATTTGTCTAAAAAATTGAGACATCGTTTATGGACAGCCCCTTACTTAATTTTTTTTCTGCGTTATAAAAGAATGCTGATTTTTTTGTATAAGTAAGAAAAAGAAGGCGTCATGATATTCATTAGTTATTAACTTAATTATTTCCCCCTGCTTTATGTTGGAAGTTGATGATTAATTTCACACCTCTGAGAAATTAATTTTTTTAAAAATGCAAATCAAATTATTGCTGATCATTATATTTTTGGTATGCTGATTTCAAAAATGACCTCCATTCAACATTACATTAGGATTTTTTGTTTTTTTGTTTTTTTTTTTTTTTTTTTTTTGCTTAAAACTTCTGTCAAAAAATTTTCTCTAAAACAATTTATCTGGCAAAATAGGTGTTTTTTCATTTAAATATATAGCAAATATACGATTCTTGGTAATACGTATTGGTTATTCAGCAAAAAGGTTATTCAGTAATTCAGCAGAAAAAGGAGAAAAAAATGCTTAATTTTGCATGCGTGGAGCAAAAAAAAAAACTGCTACTTCTCAGGAATAAAAATTTTTCCAAGAAAAAATAAAACCGTTTGGAAGTACACAATATTGATGCAGATTGCCTAGTACATTTCACCAAGACATACAACGGCATCGCACGAAATTTTCGAAAAATTTGTTGAATTCACATAGAATGACCCTGTAGCCAGATACTGAAACAAATTTCAAACAGCTAATAATAAGAAAAAACAAATTCTGTTTGCATAATTTGATGTAAAATGTTGAAACTTAAGATAGCTTTGAGTTTTTCTAGGAGGTTCGTGAAATCTGGCTACAGGGTCATTCCATGTAAAATCAACACATTTTCTGAAATTTTCTTGCGGAACCTTTTTTTTTTATCTTGATGAAATTTAGTAGGCAATATGAATCAATATTCTGCACTCCCGAATTTTTTTCTTGACAATTTTTATCCCTGAGATACGTTTTTGTTTTGTATGAGTAAAGTTCGGCATTTTTGGTCCTTTTTCTTCCATTAAATCAATAAAAAGTAATTGATTGCTGAATAATCAATATGTATCACCAAGAATGGAATATTTTTTATATATTTAAATGAAAAAACAGCACTTTAGTCGGACAAATTGTTTTTGAGAATACTTTTTGACGGAAGATTTCAGCAAAATAAATAAAATCGATTTTACAAAATTTCCTGACGTGATAGTTTTTTCAGCATTTTTTCCCAAAATCAGTACCAAAAAAAAAAAAAAAGGTCATAAAATTCAGCTATTACTTCTCTTGAATTTATTTCATTTTAGGCCTGTGTTTTCGAAAAATTCAAAAATTGCTGCTGCGGATGGTATGATTTTTTTTAATGGTTCATTTTTCAGAGTATAAAGTAACAAATTGATTTATATATTTTACTAGCTGACCCGGCGAACTCTGTTCCGCCTTAAAGGTAATAAATAAGCAAATTTTTGAATTAAGTTTTTTTTTAATTAGAAAACACAAAAAACTAAATTAATCATTCATTATTGTTTCTGTATTTTAGTACATAGGTTGCTCTTCACTTAAGTATCTTGTGATACATAACATTTTTTGTTTTATTATCAGACGCAAAAACAAACAACGCAGATGGTCTTCCAAACCATGAACATGCCACATTTTATTGACCTCGGGAAAAACAGTAATATTGTAGATTCAAACCACAAACTTTTAAGGATTGACCTTGTGATTTGTTGATGGTCATGACAAATGTAAGACGGATCGGAAAATGAAGTCTTTTAAATTCAAACGGCATATCTGTTGGGATCATCGGGATCCCCGGAATGAGAACTTCCTCACCTTTGGAATTTTACTTTTAGTTTCGTCGCGTAAATTACATTGTTCAAAAATTTTCTAACCACCAAACGCGTACCGTTGCACAGTTTTGGTTGCTTTATGTTTCGAAGCATGATTACCACGGAGCCAACCTTTAGGCGTAAATTGTGCGGTGGTAATCCAGGCATCACAAAAAAGTCAAACAACACTTAATACACCGGTAACTCATAACTTATTTTACTGCGCTCCAGAAGCTGTCAGAACATGTGCTTTAAATCGCTCGGCGACAGAGGCTCCAAAAAAGGCTTAGTTAAAAAGATAATATTTTCGGACTGCTTATCAACTGACTGCTCCATCCATAAACATATCCAAACAAACTTTTGTATATATAATAGTAGTAAGAAGAACAACCTCTTTAACTGCAGTCCAGGAGCTATCCCACCAAGCCCTTTTTACCTCTCAGCCTCAGAGGCGTAAAAATTCTTAAGTGACAATCGTTTCTGACAGCTTATCACATGTTTATTTATAATTTACTTCACAAAAAAGTCAAATAACACTCAACGCACCGCTAACTTACTACCTGTTTACTGCACTTCGAAAGCTGGCCAGAACGTGTGCTTTATGTCGCTCAGCCATGGAGTTGTCAAAAAAGGCTTAGTAAAAAGGTTTAGTCAATAAGACATTTTTTTCTATTTATGTAACTGACACACATAAATTATAGCCTATGTCCGTCTCCTGGCTCTAAGCTACCTACCCACCAATTTTTAGTCATATCGGTACAGCCTTTCTTGAGTTATAAATAGTGTAACTAACACGACTTTCTTTTATATATATATATAGATGATGATTCAAAACCTACCAATAGTTTGGAAAATTAATTTTTTAAGCTCTTAAAAAATATTTTTGAAGAGTTCTTAAGTTAAAATTTCTGACCAACAAAAGAATTGATTTTCTCAACCATTACAGAGTAGTGAACACACAGGAAGTCGGGCATCATCTGAACTGCGAAAGGGTACTTAGTTTTTATGAGTCATCCGTGCCAATCGTCCTATAGTTTCCTCTCTCGGATCCTGTCCTAGCTTACAAATCCGGTATTTATTGCTTCCCGAGCAAAAGAGCCGGATAATCTCTCAGACTAGGGGGCAAAACTCATCCGTTTGCACTCGACGGAAGTTTGGGTTTTGCACTCTGACGCGTCATATCCTGTTCGCCCAAAACATTAGCATCTATGAAACCGGGTTGCTTTTTTTTTTTTTTTTTTAACGCTTTAACGTGTAGAGGTGTCGGAGAAAGAAATTTGTTTTCCATGTTAATCGCTACGTGGGGGATTTTTTTTTTTTTTTTTGCGTATTTTAGTTATTGAATTTTTAATCCTGCAGATAAGTTTTAGCCTTTTTAAGACTTAGTAGGTACTTGTTTGATTTTAAGTTTATTCACGAAAGTAGAAAAAAATATTTTTGTGCGTTAAAATCAAACTAGTTATTCAACGTGCCCGCATTTAACCTGGAAGAACTCTATTTTCCCAGTCCAAGATGCACTCTTTGCAAGAACGGCCAAAATTAGATGCATAATTCAGAGAAAAAAAATTTTGAAGCATAATAATAATAATAAATAAATAAAAAAAAATAAAATATACATCTATTTTTTCTCTTTTCGCTTCAACAATTACTGTAATTCGTGTTTTTCTGAAAGAGCAATGTGTTCACATCTTCTTTTTTATCACGATCTCTTAGAATTTTGAAGTCTAATATCTCCTTAAGATTTTCTAGCAAATCTTTTGATTTTACTTGTTTTAGTACTGTTTTTGTAATGCCAGTGATTTTATTAAATGTAACTTTGGAGACCTGGGAGGATAAATAAAAAGTTGGATATCGTATTTATCACTTTTTCGTTTCTTGCACCTTTAACTTTTGCGATCTTAACTCTGCATCTTATTTTGGTCATTTTTACAATCAGAAGTATGCACTTATTATTAAAGAACTTGCTGCTTAAACGGGGATATACTGTATACATTTTAAAATAATTTAGTGTAAAAAACGTATGATATCAGCTAAAATTATTTCGCAATATTTTAACTTGGCAATGAGTTTCTTTTTTTATTACAGTGTGCTTGATTGTGTAATATTGCATGGTTCAGAAAGTCAAAGAGAATGTATATTTTCTCATCAACCATTTATAGTGGTAGGTCAAATACTTCTTAATCAAAAGGAATTTGAGACACAATTAATCACTTATTTTGATTCGTTATTTCGAATGAAGTTGTGCAGACTAGAATTTCGAAAATGCGTCGTTTAACTCTTTCAGATACAGATATATTTGACAAAACATTACCTAACCTGTACAATGCTTTTGTTTTCACTGAAAAAACACATCTATCGGTTTTTAATGTGCTATTACACACACGCTTAAAAGTGTTTTATTGAAATTTGTGTAAAAGTATTTGAATTTTGGTTCAAAAAATAACACCAAGCAACTGGAGTCATAGAAAATGGGGGACATTTTATACTATCAGCGTTAAAATATTTAATAAGAAATTTTCGAAAGCAAATCATTTCACTAGAAATTACTTTAATATTCTCCAAAATATTTACAGTATAAATGACTTACGAAATCTAACTACATTTGTTGCTCAACATCTGGAGATATGTTAACCTTATTTTGTGAGTCAGTTAATCGAGCTTCTGGGGCATCCAGAAGGGAAATAGTTAAATGGTAGAAAAGAAACTTTGTTGGGCTCACATACATTTGACTGTAAACATGCATTAACCGCTTGCCTGATTATCCCGAGTTATCTCGGGCTCGTATGAGTTGCAGGTAATTATTATCCCGAGAAAACTCGGGTGAAACTAATTGATTTTACGCCTATAAATAATTAAAAATTCAACTTGAAACCTACATATTTTATTTGTATTGCTTCATTTTTTTTTTGTATTTCAAACTTAAATTTTAAAAAAAAGTTTTTTTTTGCAATTTTTTCCAAAAAAAATTCGTAAGGGAAGTGGTTAATGGATATTCAATAATCACACCGAAGTATTGTCGTTTGAGAGTTAGTTTAAAATTTTGTTTCAGTATATTTCGGTAGATATGTGAAAAAATATGTACATAAATTAGTAGAAAAATATACATAAAATATTTATTGCAAATAGTTTTCAAATGTTTATAAACATCACAGCATGAAATTTCACACAATATTAACATTAATATTTCAAATTTCATACATGTAGAGTAAAACTTTCATATATATCAATAAATCAATGCTAAGTGTATTATATTTACCAGAATAAGAATAAGATCGTCGAGTATGTCTCAAAAGACATAAAAGATGAACATTCTTTTTGCTTTAACATTAAATGGATGTAATGTAAAAGTCGCGCTTCATGCTCAATAAGTAAATCATACACTTCTTATTTTATACCATACAGCCTTCTAGTTTAGATATTCTTGTAATAAACTTATATAATTTCTCATTAGTAATAGAGGAGAATTTAAATGAATAGGACATTTTTTCTTGTTTCAATTTTGTAATTTTTCTTGTGTTCATTTTTGCTATATGCCCAGGATGATTCCATGATATATTTGGTAACACATAAAAACTCCGAAATTGAAAGAAAAAAGAAAAGATAAAGAAAATTCCCCGTAATAAGCAATAGTAAAATGATCAAAAAAAGTCCAAATGTCCCATGCATTCCCTCCTATATTGTCGAAAGGTTTATGGTACATGGTAAGGAATGGAACACCATTTTAAAGAACGAAAAATAGTACGGAAAAATTATTTTTATTAATGCGGGGAATAAATTAAAGAAGAGAATTGTGTTAGTAAGTTAACGAGGAAAAAAACATTCTCTGCAAAACTTGTAAACAAAACCAAAAGTTTTTGTCATTTCTCTGTGAATTTATCCAACTACTTAGATTGTAAATACAATTAATTGAATGACTACAACTAAGAATAAAAATAACTGATTGTATATTAGTGCTAATAAGAAAAAATGACTCGAAATAATACCGTATCAAGGCCATCGTAAAAAATGTTTTAGGCTAAATTTTAATCTGATTTACTATTTATAAACTATGCATTTCCTTTTTTCTTTCTTTCTTTTTTTTAAGTCCAAAACATATCACTTGAAAAAATGAAGCATCCTGGGTAATCATTTTTAAGAACTTGGAACTGTTAAGAGAACTTCTAAGAGTATCAGTTATTGCTTTAAAATAAGCATGACTTGCGTAAGTATTTAAAACAATTGACTTTAATAATGAACCAAACATTTGAAACGAACTACTATATTTTTCGTAAAGATAATTGAAAAAAATATGTTTTAAAATGTCTATGCTTTGAAAGGAAAAAAGCGTGTTCCACTCAATTGCAACTGTAGTTTAAAAAATGTATTTTAAAAAATGAAAGAGCTAAAATTAAATCAAAATGCTTCTTAAAGTGAGTGAAGGAATAATCTAATTGTATCACTCAGAATAATTAAGAAATAATGAATACTGTTTAACTATTAGCTGTTTTAGAAAGAAAGTGAAAGGTTATTTTTATAGCAGATTCTTGCATCGTTAAAAGTTACTTTTATAATGAATTCGTGCTCTAAAAGAAAATGATTCAACTCAGAACAATATTTTTTCAGATTACTTGAATCACTAGTGCTATTTATTGGCACCAATAATGTTTTTTTCAAAGTAAAATTTAGAAACCAGTTGTGGCCTATTTAACGCCATGTCCCATTTATTGCCACTCTCCCCTATTGTATAGTAAATACAAAAATCAATGTATTTTCTTTGCCGAGTTTTTTACTGTCTTTAAGCAGATGCAGGAACATTTTCAGTCACTTTCCAAAAAAGATCTGAAACAACAAGAGAAAAAACAATTAGTCATGTAAAACTACTGCTTTAAAAAAGATAACTTTTTTACTGGTAGTCAAAATCACAAATACATTTTCTTCTTTTCTAAATTGACTTTTATGTGATTGCAGAGTTATACATGTTAGGGCGCGATTAAGAGTGTAAATTTTACATGAAATGGAATCGTCATCACTATTCCTTTATTCAATCAAACAAAATATGCCTAAGGGCCTGGCTCCTCATCAGCAGAAAACCGACTGAAACCGTAGGCAGAAACCGAAAATAAGGGTACTTTGAATTTAAAGGAAATGGAAAGTACCCGGATTTTCGATTTCTGGCTTCGGTTTCGGTCGGTTCTCTGCTGATGTAGAGCCAGGCCCTTACGCTTGAGCACAGAAAATCGCCATCGAGATGAGAGCCGCGGTTGTCTGTGCTCTGTTCGAGATTGCTAAAGTTTAACCGCGAAGAGATGGCGGGGCGACTGGAAGCGGAAACTGACCACTTCCTTTAAAAATAGGTTTGATTAGCGAGAACGCATGACTTCACTGCTTACGCGTTCTCTCAGATCCAACCTATTTCAAAATGAAGTGATCCGTCTCGGCTTCCAGTCGACCCGTCATCTCTTGGTAGTTTACACTGAAGTGACAAAAGTCATGGGATAGCAATATGCAAATTTTCAGATGGCAGTAGCATCGCATAGAACAGGTATAAATGCGCAGTGCTTTTACAGAGCTTTCATTTCTGTTCAAGTTATTCATGTGAAGAGGTTTTAACGTGATGATGACCGCACGACGTGAATTAACAGACTTTGAACGCGGAATGTTAGTTGGAGCTAGACGCATGGGTCATGCCATTTCGGAAATCGTTAGAGAATTCAACATTCCCAGATCCACTGTGTCAAGAGTGTGCCGAGAGTATGAAATTTCAGGCATAACATCCCACCATGGACAGCGCAGTGGTCGACCGCCTGCACTTAAAGATCGAGACCGGCGACGTCTGCAAAGAGTCGTAAATTCTAACAGACAAGCAACACTGCGTCAAATCACCGTAGAAATCAATGTGGGACGTACAATGGACGTGTCTGCTAGAACTGTGCGGAGAAATTTGGATTTCTTGGGCTATTCCAGCAGAAGACCGACTCGAGTGCCTTTACTGACAGAACGACATCGCTTGCAGCGACTCTCGTGGGCACGTGAGCATATCGGTTGGTCCCTAGATGAATGGAAAACCGTGGCCTGGTCCGATGAGTCACGATTTCAGCTGGTAAGAGCCGATGGTAGGGTTCGAGTGTGGCGCAGACCCCACGAAGCCATGGACCCAAACTGTCAGCAAGGCACTGTTCAAGCTGGTGGTGGCTCCGTAATGGTGTGGGCTGTTTTTTCATGGCATGGACTTGGTCCTCTAGTGCGACTGGACCGAACATTGACTGGAAATGCTTATGTGCAGCTACTTGGAGATCACTTGCAGCCATTCATGGACTTCATGTACCCAAACAACGATGGGATTTTTATGGATGACAATGCGCCATGTCACCGGGCCACAACTGTTCGCAATTGGTTTGAAGAAAATTCTGGACAATTCCAACGAATGATTTGGCCACCTAGATCGCCCGACATGAATCCCATTGAGCATTTATGGGACACCATCGAGAGGTCTGTTCGTGCCCAAAATCCTGCCCCATCAACGCTTTCACAATTATGGACGTCTATCGAGACAGCATGGCTCAATATTCCTGCAGAAGACTTCCAACGACTTGTTGAGTCCATGCCACGTCGAGTTGTTGCACTTCGCCGGGCAAAAGGAGGGCCGACACGATATTAAGAGGTATCCCATGACTTTTGTCACTTCAGTGTAACTATGACCAACTTGAACATATGATCGCTCTTGTTTATCACTAAAAATATCCATGTTCTGTATTCGTTGTATTACAATATCAGTTTTGACCTTTGCAAAGTAAATAAAATAATTTAATAAAAAATATTCTAATTTATCTTTCCCATTGTTTACAAACTCTGATTTAAAACTTCAAAAGAGAAAGTAAAATTCTGCAAATCAAAATTCTCCTTGAATATTTAAATCATTTTTTCTCACAAATAATTCTTGATTAATGCACGGTAACACAGGTCCGTGAACCTAGGCACCAAAACAACTTAAATTTGTTCCTCCCCCTTTTTTTGAGCACATCTTACATGACAGTTTCAGTGTACATTTTCGTGTTATTATTGTACTACGTCTAGGTAGAAATGTTTATTAGTTTTTTAGTACATAACTACTTTGAAGATAATAGATTATTTTTTTATAATTCTTTGACGGGAAAATTTTTTATCAGTACTTGGGTGTCACATTGACTTTTCGAGCTCTGCTCACAGTACAAAAAGTCATAATCCTAATTCTAATGCTTTCCTGTTGTTGAATTATAACTTAAACCTTATTTTAAATATAAACCTTTTCACATATCTTTTTTAAAATATTTCTTATTTTACCAAGACTTCTAAGGTTATGAACTATTCAGTTGATCTCTTTCTCAATAAAACATTTTACAGCGTAAGAAAGTTTTCTTCAGCTTCAATTATACCTCATATATGAATTATTTTACAGAAAAATTCCTCAGTATCTCGATGTTGGACCTAGGTTGTATGTTTACGAGATTTTGAACACTCTACGGTGGGTGTACGTTATCTATGTCAAATATTTGTTTCACATTCTTTGCAGTATAATATTAATTCTTTATGTTATGAAATTTTAACTGAGATACATTAATCTTGCTCAGTTTTGGTTGAAGTTGATTTTTATTAAAATAAGAGTATTTTGATTTAAACCACATATAAATGATTCTTATTACACCTATTTTGACGTTTAAATTGTAATGGGTTGAATGTTTTGAATGAAAAATGAATAAACTCTATCATTTCTATTCGTGTATAAAACGACTGAGTTATATAGAACAAATAAATGTTAGATATAAACAACATTCAAGCTGAAAAATGTAGTGAAAAATATCGGAAATTGAATAAATGATAAAATTTTTGGGTATAGTTTGTGGATGTCGTTTGTCCTTTGTTGTAAGACACTGACTGTTATGACTCTAACGGTAACGGGATTTAGATACTCCAGTTATCATTTTATCAGATTTTAGTTTGTTTGGAACCGTATGAATGAACTTATAAGAGCTGTGCCTTAACAGTTTTCAGAAAGCGCGATTGTTTGAAGGTTAAACAGTGACTATCTTTTGATAGGGCTTACAATGTATCTTGCTGAAGCATAAAAAATGTGAATACATTAAATATTAGAGCTGCATCTTACCTCATTTTTGTATTAAAGTCGTTTGAAGGAAACTGATTAAGATTTGAAATCTCAGATATGATTCATAAGCTTTAGAAATATACAGTTGAAAGTTTATCATGAATGATAAATATATACTTCCTTGAAGGAGAATTTATCTTTCAAGTTCTTTCAACGGCTTAAGTTGAAATAAAGCAAACTAAAGAGTAAATAACTTCCATTTCTCGGAAAAGTAAATATGTCATCCGTATTTTCCATAACGTTCTGTTTAAAGTTTTGAGTCAAATCGCTGTTTATTCACAAAGGTAAAATTTCCAGCGAATTATTGGTTTCGAATGATTTTAATAAAGCGTAATTTCTGTTTATTTAAACTCTCATTGATAAATGCAATTTCGAGGGCTCCGATAATGACAAATAAAATTTCCGCCGTCCCGAAGAATTGAAGTGAATCGAAGCCCCAAAGAGCATCCCGAATCCGTCGACTCGAATGGGTGCAATTACTTGACTCGACTCAAAGAAATTCCCTTTAATATATTTGAGCGAAGGAATTTTTAATATTGAGTGGTACACTCTCGTTATTTAAGCAGCCTGCGTCCGCTTTTAATTGAGAGCTTTGGACAGAGAGCGGAAATCTGAACGCGCTCACAAAAATTAAGAGAGGGAAAAATAGCGATAAACTAAACATCTCCCCGCTCTCGAGTGGAGAGAAATCGTTAATAAGGGTGGGGGCAATCCTACCGAACGATTTGCTTCTTTGCTCTCGAGCTTCTTTAAAAGCATTTAGCAGTTTACCACTCTGCTCAACTTAAATATTCGGCAGCGCGCGTGTGTTTGGGTTCTGCACTTGTTGGAAAATAATCGAGCCTTTTAGAATGTGTATATGTGTATTCTCGGTAAACAGAAATTCATAAGAGATCGCACCCAAATACAAACAGAGCTCGGCTTCTAGTGATAACTGGGTTAAATAAACAGAAAGAACACTGATATAATGCTTGCGGTGGAAAGAGTTTCGGCAAACGACGCCCAGATTGTGGAGTAATAAATTGCGTGGACGAATGCGGGCCGCCGTCAATATTTGCTTCGGCATTAAGTCTTTATTATGGAATTTCGCTGCATCTACATTGTGGACCGAGTTGCCTCTGTCAGTTTCCTTTTGCCGAGATGCGAACAAGACGCACATCCATAGCTCCTTTGCTCATTCCGTTATTTTATGTGTCGCCCAGGACACAGATTCATTTTTAAAAGGCCCTTTTGTGCATTCAGTGGGTTTAAAGTGGTTCGGGGAAAAAGTTAATTTGTTTTTCGGATTGAGGTTTGGATGGTTTTCTTCTCCAGAATTATTGTCTTGATGTGAATATAATTGCAAGCGGATTTCATTGTATAAGTGTATGATTATTTTGACTGCTTGGCTGATGTTTTCTTGTTTTATCCATTTATGTTATTAACATGATTTGGCATAATGAAGACAATGCAGGTTGTTTGACATGTTTCGTGCCGAAACATTTAGTATTACTACTATATGGAATAATTAATATTTCTGAGTGCCAAATTAATGTTTGAGAAATTATTTAACATGATTTGTCGTAATGGAGGCTGCGTTGATAGATATAAGCTGAGTAGTGCTATTCATATTTTTTTCTGTATTGTGTATACAAATTTATATTGGCTAAAAACGTCTTTAGTGAAATCGATAGTTTCGATTGCTAGACAGTAAATGATTATCTTAATGTGTCTTTATTACAATCTGTCGTAATGAACTTGGTGCACATTTACAGATAGGTCAAATACTTTGTCTCCCTTTGCAAATAAATATTTTAGCCAAGTTCGCTCACATTGGAATAGATGATAATTTTGATTATTAGGTTCATATTTGAGTATTTTACTTCGTTTATGAATTCCTTAATATGATTTGTGCTGAATGTTTACATAAACAATTTAGAGTTTTAATCTGATATTTTTTGTAAAGGCTTTGGTCATAAGCACGAGCGAGATAATAGTGATGTGGATGATTATTTTGACTGCCAAGTATATACTTTCTCTTTTCTTTGTTCTAAATTCTCCAGTATAATTTTCTCATACTGAATCTAGCGTACATAAATCGGGAGCCTTTTTTTAACCAATTACATCCAACTAACTCATGTTTTGACCACGATTACTGTTTTAGTGGG
This sequence comes from Uloborus plumipes, assembly GCA_038373865.1. Taxonomy (NCBI): domain Eukaryota; kingdom Metazoa; phylum Arthropoda; class Arachnida; order Araneae; family Uloboridae; genus Uloborus; species Uloborus plumipes. The sequence continues at coordinate 23,022 of JAXGGA010011605.1, read as the reverse complement.
ACTTTCCTTCGCACATTTGTTATTTGCTATGTGTGCTTTAATTGAAATTGGGTCCATTTTGGTTTCTGAAATGTTTAAAGCTCATTTTTTAAACATATTTGATGCAGCAAGCCTGGCTTAAATTGGTAGACATTTTACTTTTATTCGACCGCTTATTATACTTAATTACATGCATTTCTAAGTGTATCGGGCATATTTTCACGGTTTTTTTACTGGATGTTCTTTTCCTATTGTTCCCTCCAAATTTGATCTTTAATAAGTTTTGTTACGTAACTTTGGGTTAATATTTTCTTTTGTTCCAGCTCTCATTCTTTTTTTTTAGTGAATACTAGTTTATCTTTATCAAAGATCATATCAAATGTTGAGTTAAGGGGTTACAGTACCTTTCTAACAAATTTCTTTAATTTAAGTGAAAAAGTTAATTCTTTGAAATATTTGTTTCTGCACTTGTTTAAAAATCAATAATTTATTTTCAAACATCAAAAATTTTGAAAACTTTTTTTGAAAATTTGAAAAATGTAAGAAAATTTCAGTTTTTTTAAAACCCTAAGGCTTTTTTGTTTCTGCACTAATTTCAAAATTTCTTTTTGCGAAATGATCTCAAGGAGAACCTCAACAAATCTGTGCATTCATTTTCTTATATTTTGATTAGAAAATATTTTGTGACCTTTTATGTAAAAAAATCTTAGAAAATTTTGTTCTTCGAGGTTTGACAAACTCTAAAAATTTTTGTAATTTATAAAATGCTTATTCAATGCACAGTTTTGTTAAATATATTATCCTGAGTGCAAAAAATATTGCTTTAAAGTTATATCTTTAATAGAAAAAATTCCTTAGCATTTCTAGTAACATAGAAACACTAAAAACTGATCACCGAGAAAAAGCACTTTAAAGTTTGGCTTTTCCATTAGAACACATAGCCAGTATGCCCTAAAGTCACTCATAACTTTTTAAATAATTTAGCTAGAACAATGCTGTTTTTTTCTGAGTGTTTTAAATAACTTTTACTTTTGAAATAAGCAATAAAAATTTTTTTGGTCTTTTGGTCATTTTTGAGGTACTGTAACCCCTTAATAGTTAAATATTGCATACGTGATTACTGCACATTTTCATGTTATGACGGATTAAAAAACAAAATTAACATCCTTACTAATATAAACCTATTCTAATTGCTCAGTTGCTTTTTAATAAGAAAGTAAAACCTAAGTTGAAAACACAGCCGAATCTTGCTGAATTTCCTACAACCACATTAATGGTAACTCCATAAAATGTTATATATGCAATTTTATCCTTCGGATCTGACTGTGAGGGAACTTTCTGCACTTTCTACATCGGACCAGCTTAATTGATGCTGCAGGTTTTATTTTTTTTCATCCAAATTTAGTGCTAGTTTTTAACTAAATTGAGTCCCTTTTTTCAATTTCTTTACAGATATTTATAATATGTTTTCTAAATTCCATTTTAACAGTTTTTGGTCACATAGCTCCGTTGTCTTGTAAAAAAATAAATACCTACAGGTAACATGCATGAAATTTTAATTTCATATTTGAGCTCTAATCGGCTGGTTTTCTTTTAGTGAAGAGTAAATAGGGACGGATTGTGAATTCAACTCAACTCCTCAATAAAATTTACACACATACTTCACTTGAACAGGAAAAATTGGCTTCACTTTACTCCGACATATACATGAATCCAAATTTCTTCGTATAATTATGCTTCAAAAGCGTTGAAGCTTCACTTTTGGGAAAAAAAAATTCCAATACGTTTTGCTTAAATCTGTAAAAGTATGTCCGGCATGCTTTTGCATCTAACCTCAAATAAAGTAATTTTTGAGTTATAAAACGAAAATTCGCACTTGAGATATTTTAAGTCGCCTTTTCATAGTTATCACCACGCAAAGTCATTGATAACTTCCTCTTCATTTGAGACATGTTTAATCCTAAAGGTGATGATTGAAACAACAGAAACATCCGTGGGTACTTGAAGTTTCTCAACAGTTTTGGTATGCGTGTAAACTGGTTCCATTAATACGCAAAAACGAAGGGAGGCACCCACAGTATCAAAAAGGCTGGGAGGTTGTTGCAAAGTCAACAAGGCATCTTGACAAGTGATGAGGCCTGCAGTGACCTTCATTTTAACCCGGCTTTTAATAGGGTGGCCAAGCTATCAGCAGGCGTCTGTCATTTCCTTACATCCATGCAAGAGAAATACTTTTTTTTATTGACCCAGCTTTCAAGCTTTGATTCCCGCTGTCATTAAGACAAAAAGCACCGGGTTGTTAGCTGTGGTTTCTGCTGTGCGATTTAGATTATTGCAGTGTGTTCAATTCAGTGGCAATTGCTTTGACAAGCTCGGCTACCATGGGCTTGGTAGGCACGATGCGATTGCTGCTGGTCTTCTTTTTTTATGTCTGGCGTACATGTGATAATTAATGTAAGGAAGAAAAATATGAAAAATAATGATACTGAAAGTGTACGATGAATTTTTGTTAATTGTTAATTTTTATTTGATGCTTTGCTGATAAATGGGATGAGGATCAAAAAGCAGAAAGCTTTTAGTACAAGGGACATTGTAGAACAAAATAAGCAGGCTTTTTATTTATTTTTATTGTTGCAAATGAATTTCAATGAAAGGAAATAACTGTCTGAAGTTCTGAAGGAACATCTTTATATGTACTAGATTAAATAAAATCGTAGTAGGCAAAGAACTTAATGGATAAAAATGAGCAGATGCACTATTTCTTATTAAAGAAATAATCTGAAAATTAACCAAATAAATATTGCTGAGTATATTTTTAGCTATATCAGAACTGATACATATTTTTATAAAAAATGTCTTTTAAAATATCAATCTTTGAAACGATTCTATTAAATTGTTTTCATGTAATACTGGGTGCATTGTCACTTTTTTCAGTTATTAAACTAATTCTTTTTTTAGGTATATATATTTTTTTAATCAAAATATACTCAAAAATGTAAAAATTAAAAGCGAAAGCTTAAAACACCTGGATTAAATTGCAACTGTTTGCGTAGAAATATCATACCCACAACAATGGATTGGGAAAAATGAAGTAGAAGAAATCTATGCATCCTGAAAATTGATAAGTTTTTAGTAATTTCTTTTCTCCTATCAATAAAAAAATATAATACTGTTTTTGATGAAAACACACATTAACATCAAATAAAGTAACAATGATGCCATACCGTTCTTGAACCAAAACAGAAAAAATAATTTTTTTGTTTGTTCGTTGTATGTAAAGGAAAGGTACTATTTAAATTTTTTGATTACTGCTAGTGTAATTTTTGTCCAATTTTGAAGTGATTAATTTTAAAAATGCTTAAATCATACTAGTTATTAAAAATACTTTCAAATCTTTCATTTTTTAAGTCTCCACTCACTTAATAAAATTTTTCAACCAAATTAAATGCGCGAAAATTTTAGCGTAACAGCTTTTGTAAAAGCACTGTATGTTTGATCGAAATAAGTAAAAAAATATTTGAGAAAGGCTGTGGCACACAAGCGTCAACAAGATCATAATCCAAGCGGATTTGAGAGGATTAACCTTGTTAATAATAAATATTACCAATCCTGGTATAATTTTTACACTTGCAAGGAACAATATGAACTAAACTTACACGAATGTTGTCTTCAACTTAACAGTATGTTCTTGCGCTACTATTACACTTTATAGAGAAAGAAAAATAATATTTCTTGAGCAAAATTTATCAAATTTTAAAACGTACCATATAGTAAGGTGCGCATGAAAATTAATAGAAGAAAAACACATACCAAAGACAACATAGGTATGTGTTTTTCTTCTATAACTGTTCAACTCCGGTTGATACGTTATTTAACGTATTTATGACTCAGAAAATATCCTGCAGTTTAACCTCATACCCTTTTATCTGACGACTCAATTTGATTTTGTTACAACTACTTCAAGGAATATGTAAACATTTAAAAGTAAATAAAATTAATTCTTTTTGAGCTTATTTTGTCCAAGTTTTATTACAAATCTGTACTTTATTTTTTTTTTTCATTTTCAATTATTTACTCCGCAAACTTTTAACAACGTTTTACAACTTTGCATTTATGTTTCTGTACGTACATTTGATTTAACTATCAGAGTTTATCTCGCAGCTAAGAAGCAGATTTAAACACGGGGTCAAATATGTGTTTTAACTGCTAGATAAATTTGAGGCTGAATTGGGTAAAACCGCGTATGCAATAATAGGTTATAAATGCAAAGTTGTAACACATAGTACAAAAATATCCCTATTTCTTTTTAAGAAGAATCAACTACTTCACATCAACGACACTCAAATTTCATTCTTTATGTATGATTTGTTTAATCCCTCTCTCTTGCGTTAACTTTCACTTCAAGAAGACGACTTAATTCCAACCTAGTTTCCTGCTAATTTCAAACAAAGCAATTTCCGTTCCTTACCTCGCGACCATTTTTCTCCCCATTTCATTATTTTTTAAATTGTAATTATTTACCACGTCTGTTTTGCGTTGAATTTTAGATTCATTCCTGCTTAAAAGCAGTTTCTTGTAATTATATTTACGCATTTAATCTTGTTCCAGTTTTACTTCAGATTGCTATTCTAATGAAATTCTACTGCATTTACTCGAAACTTAAATTATTGAGGATTGTTTTCTTTTAAGGCGTTATTTACTAAGAAATCTTAATTTGTGTGATAAATTTATCTACGTTTTGTGAGGCATTTAAAATTTAATACAATTTCGGAAATAAGTTTGTTTTCAGATATTGCTGTTCAATATAAAATAGATTTAAGAGCGTTTTATTGAAAATATTTACTTATAGTTAGAAACAAAGCTTAAAGTGATATAAAACTTTCAAGAAAATTGCTGGGGGTAAATAATTTTTGTAATATCAGTCCCGTTGAATGAGCTTTAGAAATTTCAATCATAAAATAAAATAATTACTATAAAACTGAGACTTTTGATTAAGTGATAACGATTGAAACGTTTCATTCGATTGTAAAAATTCAAGAATTACTACATAACTTTCATTTGAAACGACTTTTTCCCCATTACACAGGTAAAACCCTCACTCATTGATAGCTACTCAAAATGTTAGTTTGAAGATTTTGAAATAAAATTCGTGAGTTTTTTTTTTTTTTTTCTTTTTTTTTTTTGATGTTGGAAAGAGATTGTAAAAAGCTAAAAATTCAAAGTAAATAAAATATTTTTTAACGTATAAGTAAAACGTTGTGAAATATGTTGTTAATAAAGATTTTAAAGCTTAACCCATCACTGTGTATAACTACCTCAAGACACTGTGGCTTATAGATATCTATGTAAGCAATTTTTAGCTGCGAATTAATACTTTTTACAAAATTGAACTAATTTAAGTCAATTACTCAATGCAAAACCTCATAGGTTCAATCAACAGTTATTAGTTTACTTATAAGCTCTTTCGCGTTAGTCTTTTTAGAATAAATTTCTTAATTGAACACATATTGTAAGCAGGGCCTGATTACTGAATAGGCCAACTAGGCCGCGGCCTAGGGCCCCCACAATTTAGGGGCCCTCAAATGGCTAAAATTGTTGTAGTCTATGCCTAAATTTGTTTTATCCCATGCTTAAAATTGAAAAGATTCATTATGGGGTGCCCAAAAAAAGTATTTGGCCTAGGGCCCCGTGATATCTTAATCAGGCCCTGATTGTAAGGGCCCGATTAACCTCTGAAGTTAGGGGAAGCTCAGTCTTCTGTATAGGCCCTCCACTTTTCGTTTAAAGGAAATTTTTGGAAAACTCTGCATATTGAAACAAAACTCACTAATACTACAAAGATTATTCCTAAAGTGGTCCAACAAAATTCAGATTAAAAGTTTAGCCTATATGCTTGCACTATAATTCTCAGCAAATAAGGGTGGTTTGTCATTGAATAAGATTTATCACTTCGAAAAATTAACATAAAAATTCATAGTAACACAGTTGTGCCAAATTATATTGAACAAATTATCTTTAAAATCGAATTAAAATGCGGGAACTGGTGTTTTTAAGCAGTTTTGCTGTCATTTTTGGGCCTTTTGAAATTTCTGAGGGAAAGCTCAAGCTTCCTGAGCCTTTTGGGTAATCAGGCCCTACATATTGTAAGATAGTATTAGTACACACTTTATTACTTGTCATTTCATATAAAAATATGTTACTCATACACTTTTAAAAGTTTTTTTTTTTTTTGTTTTTGTTTTTGGTTTCATTGCTGTCGGATTTTTTTTTCACTTATACAACACTCTTTGGGGAACTGTTTAAAGGAATGATAATAGTGCAAACGGGGGAAATAGAGTGTCCCAAAGTCCCAAATAGTATTGTGTGGTATTTGACGATAAATCAGTTAACAGTAGTTAAGTAAAATATTGACTTTCTCCAATGCTACTCTGTGTCACTTATGTTGTTGATGGGATGATGTATGTGTGAGTGTGTATGTGCGTAACTCCTTTAAACACTTTTTTATTTATGGTTATCTTAAGGCTAAAATGCACTTCAAAATTGTTTGAAAAAATCAAAGAAAAAAGTTTACATAATTCCAAATATCTAAATATGATTTAGATATATCTAATATATAAAATTCTCGTGTCACAGTTTTCGTTGCCATACTCTTCCGAAACGGCTTGACCGATTTTGATGAAATTTTTTGTGCTTATCCAGTATCTATGAGAATCGGCCAACATCTATTTTTCATCCCCCTAAATGTTAGGGGTAGTCCACCCCTAAATTTTTTTTTGTTCGCACATAACATCTGATCTACTGAACCGATTTGGACGATTTTTTTTTAATCGATAGAAGATGGTGTAACTTAGGTACCATGTACTTATATGACAATATTTGTTCACTAGAAAAAAAGTTATGATCGAAAAACTAACATTTCATGTCATTTAAAACAATATGTGTTTTTGTAAATCCTTACGTCAATGAGCGACCCGATGGTCAAGTGGTTATGCGCGTCAGGTTGAAGTTCCTGATGGAATGAGATCGAATCCAGGCCCGCAAGGATTTTTTCGTTAAGCTGCATGTTTTTTTTTTTTTTGAATGATTTTAATGATTGTAATGTCCTTATGCAGGTACATCCCCTCATGGGGATCTACCCCATATTTTTTTATAGTAAAAAATGACAGTTTTAGTCAGATCTTTGTTAAAATTGGCAATGGGGTCCTTCGATGCTGTAGAATTTTCTTATGGACGTTTGCGCCATTTTTGGGGGCTTTGAATCGATTGTGGCAATAAATGGTTTTTGATTTGCGGCACTTATATTATTTTTTCAAAAATTATATACATTTACAAAAATTATATATTATGTTAATTTTTGTACCTTTATAAAATTCTATATTTTATACCTTGCATTTACGTCAAATTCAAGGTAAAATTAAAAGTCAAAAATTCTGAAGAAGATAAATGTATGTTAAAAATTAAAGTAACTATTTTTTGTGATTTTCATATTGGTTGTAACCAAAAAACATCATTATAAACAAATAAAATGTATCAAACACCATGAGTGTTGAGTTATTAGGCAAAATCTGCTGTGTAAAGTTTTTTTTCACTGCGAGAGGGGGGGGAGTATGAACGACCATTAAAGTGACACAAATTTTTAAAAAACAAAGGTTGGATCTCCAATTATCTTGCTTCGTAATTTGAACCCGCCCCGGCTGTGCAACGGTACGCGATTAGTCATTCAAAATTAATGAAAAACGTGATCGAAGCCAGGATTTTAAATGGCAAGTTCAGAGGTGAAAATATACTCATACCACGGATTCCTATTATACCTACAGATGTGCCAATTCAATTCAAACGTATTCAGTTTCCGATTAGATTGGCATTTGCAATGACTATCAACAAATCCCAAGGTCAAACGATGTCTGTTTGTGGCTTAGATTTGAGAACACCATGTTTTTCACACGGACAATTATACGTGGCATGCTCTCGAGTGGGAAAAACCATCCAGTTTGTTTGTGTTAGCTAAAGATGGACTAACAAAAAATATTGTTCACCCTATAGCATTAAGAGATATATATTGTTTAATAGTGTTACTGTCGTAATTGTTTAATTAATGATACATAATTTTAAGGAATAAATTATAATAACTTAAAAATAATGTTTGCCTTTTGTTATTTTTATATTCCCCCATCGTTCACAGCGCTCCATGCTTATTTCACGCATATACCACATTCTTACATACATACAATATACACATTCTACCATACATACATACATACTTACAATAAGTAAGCTATTTTTCGTCTACACTAGAAAATTACTAGGAAATTATTTATATGGTAAAACAACGATTGCCGGGTCAGCTAGTATATTTATATAGTTCCAAAATTTTATATAATTCCAAAATTTCGTGGGTTTTTCAATAGCGTGTTGCAGGAATTTTTGTCAAGAGTTAATACGTCTGAAATGTACTTACTCATTCTCCACATCTTTTGAATCATATATTTTCTACTCATTTTTTACTTTTTAGTGCAAAAATATTGATTTTTCCGTTAAAAAAAAGGGTTTTATGAAAAAAATAGCAAGCCCCTGATTTTGGCACAACTTTTGTTCAAGAATTAAACCTCATTACCTCAAAATTAAATGCCTCAGGGACCTTTTAAAATGAGCCGAGTTCTGGTTCCCCGGAAATGAGCCTTTTCCGAAAGTATAAAATGTTCAAATCGAACTTGGAGAGGTGGCGAGAACTGTTGTGGAGGAAATCTTTCTCCGACTGTGACATCGACGCGACACGCATTCTGTATGCTTTTGAGTATTGCGGACTCTCGTATTTGCATTCTCCAGAAAATGGGAGGGCGAAGTTCGACTCCGTGAGAAACATTACTCATTCTGCTCGAGTTATAAATAAATAAAGACTCAAAAGTAACTCAAAGACGGAGGAGAAAAAAAATGATCTTGCAAAACAGAAACACAATTCGCGATCTCGGGCAAAAAGTGCTAGCTGCTTTGTTTACGCTATTCACTTAGTCAGACATTTCATCTTTCTCCTCTATCCTCTTTAATGCAGGAAGATATTTTTCACCCTATTTTTATTCTTGCCCCGAAACTTCACTTAGTTCATCTCCCGGTAGAGAAGCTTCTTTTATCTAGTTATTTAATTTTTATTTTCCTCTTCTTTTTTTCTTTTTTTTTTGTGAAGGAAATTTTGACGAAGCGCTGCTGTGACCGTCCCCCTATCGTGTCGAGGCGGCGTCTCATTGGTCCTCGGGACATAGGTATCGTTTCCATAGAGACCGCGGTATCCGAGCAAATGGTTACCATGGCAACTGGAGCAAGTGCAAATATTTGCCCTTCCTATCTGGGAGTCCAGGGGATTATGGGAGAAGAGGGACACATGATGATGATGATGATGAATGAACGAATGAAGGAAGAAAAGAATGGATAGAGAGCAAGAAAAGTGGAAACTCGATCTGATAAAAGCCTGACACGAAATAACTAGTTTACACAGAGCTGGGGGGGGGGGGGGGGGAATAGTGTGCTTTAGTCGTACCTGAGTCACAATTGTGAGACACGTGTTAATGCTATCCTTTTACAAATCCTTAGATATGCTGACAAAGACGAAGTGTAGAAGTTTTTTTTTTTACATTTAGATCCTAATTAATTTAGCCATAATTTTTAATTCGGAGCCGTTACTTCGGAAGAAGAAATGAATTTTGGTGGCATCTTTTGGCATTACTAGATGAAAGGAAATGTAATATTTATGAGGCTGAACTTGCTAATATAGAATTAATACCTTCAAAAGCTTTTCTTATTTAAAGTTTCGCTTAAGTTCTTAATTATGCACAATATTTATTTTAATTTTTGTAGAGGAAAAACTCATTTGGTAATGGAATATGACAAGTTTTTTTTTTTTTTTTTTTTCAGATTTTAAGAAGCGATAAATATAATCGCATGATGTGAGCATTGAGGGGAAAAAATTCTTTAAGTATTTCTTCAAAGTTTAATTGTAAAAAATTAGAAAAACGAGCTGAAAATCGTATAACGGCCTGAGTATAAACTTTAAAGTTAGTATAAATGCTGATAAAAAGGGTATAAAAAAAGATATAAATATTACTGTACCATTACTTCTTAACTTTTATTGTTAAAGAACAAAGCAACAGAAATACGTCTTGTAAATGTAAAATAATAAGAAAACACGTGGAATATACAAAACTATTATTTCCACCTGAGAAAAAACTTTAAAGCCAACAGATTTTATTTTTAAACTAAGGTAACCAAGGTGGACTCAATGTCACTACCGGTAATAGGATGGTGGAATTTCATCAATTTAGAAACTTTTCATTATTTCTTCAAAATGTTAGTGCTCCTTGTGAAGATATTGAAATATAGAAGTTTCTTAATGGAGAAAAAAGGCAGATAGATACTTCTTTGTTAACAGGACTAAATAAGCAGGATAAACAGGACGATAACAGTAGGAAATTCAAATACTTTAACCAGCATTTTCTTTAAATTCAAAGACATAAATGAATAGCGGGGGAAGATCTAAAACTTTGTCCTCACGTGATAAAAGAAGAGTTTGCAAACTTGCATCTTCTGTAAAGCACTCAATTATGAAACTTATTTAAATGATAGGTTTCACTATTTGTCAAGAACCGATATATAGCATAATTAATGGGGGCGTAAGTTACATTTATAAAACTAAACTAGCTGAGTCTTAGTTGCTATATAGGAACAAAATGTTTGAACTTTAAAAAGCAACTCATGACCTAGTATAATCAATGGATACAAATTTTCGTTTTGGTGAAAAAACTTAAATTTGGACGGACAAGACCAGGGGCGGCATTTCAACATTTCTTTTTGAGGGGGCAAGATTCTTAAATATAGAGTATCTCGATATGGAATAAAATACATATTGGCGAAAGAAATAGGTCTTAAAATGGATTTAATATTAAGAAAGATTTGTTAAAACAATTTAAATTTTAACAACTACAATTTAAAATTATTTTGTAATAAGCTATCCCACAAAATGTCTATGCTAGATATTAGTTTTTTAGACAAGTTTTTATCTACAGTGTTTGGAGTAAGAACAAGAGGAGTAGAGAAAATTTTGTTTTTCATCTATGTCCAGTATCTTGTGCTATTTCCTAAACAGCAAAAGATGCAATTCCTTTCTTGTCCCGCTGTGCTTATGTTAGAATTATAGAAAACACATTTTACCGATTCCTTTCTCTTAAAAAAAAACCTCTGGAGGAAAAAATCTCCAGTTTCATCAACTTTTAGTGAAAATTGACAAACATTTTTAATTTCGTTTTACATGTGATTACTGATTTGTGATATACATAAATTAAATTTATCTGTTTTTTATCAATCTGAGAAAAATATTCGGGGGTGCAACCACCCCCTCTTGCCCCCCTGATTTTCCGCCCCTGGACGAGACATATTAAAGAACTATTGTCATGGTTTAAAAAAAGAAAAAGAAATACTCTTCCAGCACCGTTTAGGTGAAGGCGTTGTGATCTAGAAATGCTTTGTTTGGGGTTCAATGTTCACTTTAAGTGAAATGAATTCAAAAGCATGCTAAATTGTTATTGTCACGACAGTGAACATGGGTATTTTTCTAAACATATATTTAATCGCTGCTGCTTATACACTGAAACATAGTTACATATGGTATTCAGTAGGAGAAACATCTATTAACTTATTAATATTTTGAGACAATGGTTCCATGGGTTGATGCAGTCGTTATCCATTCACTTAATTTTTCAAAGGAAATATCTAAGTTCATTATTCAATAAAGTAAACTATTTAGTTGCAAATTAAAGAAGTGAATTATACATATCAGTGTGAAGGGACATTTTTATACACTTGGTTTTAGTCTTTGGAGGCTACATTCTAAACTTAAACACTTTTTTTATGACTAATGCAACGTATGCTTTAGTTTTTTTCAAGTGGTAATGCGAAACAAAAAAACAGGTTTCTTTTGTTGCAATGATGATATGCACCCCCCCCCCCCAAATCAGGGTACGGCATTGGCTTTTATATTCACATTCAAATTTGAATGATTTTCTATGTATAGCCATTCTTGCGATTTTTAGAATGTGCGAGGCTAGGTAAATCGTTTGTCAGATCTATTTGAAATTGTGAAATGTTAAAGGAAACTGGATTACAGTTAATTAGATGAGTCATTTGTTTTAACCGAGCTTTAATCTGATGAACTACGATTTAAGTTTTGCCTAAAACCGATGAACCATCTACTGATCCAAACTACTATTTGTCTGAAGCCAAAGAATCTGCTATTGATTTGAACTGCAGATTCAGATCTGTCCCAGGATCGATTGCTGCTCCGAGAATTCAATCACAGAACCAATGCAACTCCATAATATGTATCTGTCACTGAAACTTGCTGCATAAAATACTTTCAGGACAAGTTTGCGCAATTGAAACGCACTTCCAGTGCAAAACCAGCTTTAAAAAACATTTACGCAACATAAACGAAATCACAGAATCAAATCTGTCTCGAAAACGTACCATAGCAGAAAAGAAATCACAGAATCAGCGCATCAAGCTTTAAAGCTTCAATAAATTCTCAGTAGGCATTAAATATTTATTCCCTTCGTGTGTGTGACATATGTGTGTGTGTTAATATATATACACGGTCTAGTCATTCATGGAATTTAAATTAGTTAGGATCTCCAAAACTGACTGCTCTATACCAGAACTCAGATTTAGCTCAACTGTAGAATTAGTTTAACAGTAGTACCTCTGAGTTAAACTAGTCAGTTAGATTAGTTCAGCTAGATATCCCAGTTAAACTACTTTACTAGTTTAACAGTAGTATATGACATCAGTTTCAGTTTTTAAAAAAATAAAGAAAGAAATTAAATAAGTCGAATTTTCGAAGGGTTGTTGAATTGTTCTGCATATTATTTTTGAATCGAATAAACTTTCTATTTCAAACTTTAAAATACTATATTGACTATTTTTAAATTGATGAACACGTTTCAATTCCCTAAAAATTTAAAAACAATTGTTCAGATTGAAAGGTTAGTTTAAGTTTACTTTAATCTACTCGATTGCTGATTTCATTTGTTACACAAACTTACTATTTCGGCTCAGAATAACAGCTAAAAAGATCTGATTCAATACGTTTGTCATATTTCTTATTCAAACGTCAAAGAATGAAAGAAAAAAATAAGCTTCGATTAAATTCCTTATGCCTGAAGAACACTTCTACAAAAACAAAATTAACTTTGAGGCAACAAAAAAAAAAAAAAAAAATCCATGGGAAAATTCTGTTCTTCTGTTAGGATGAGAGTGTAGTTTGTAATCTGATAGTCGTAAGAGGGAGGGTAGCGTCAGGTATAGGAAGTTGTAGGTCCCTGTGTAAACTACTTCAGTTCGAAAGCTTTTATCGTATAGATTTACATGGCCTTACTTCTACAATTCTACCCAGAGCAGAATACGTTTTACCCAAGCGCAAAATTTTCGTACTAGATTTGTTTCTGCCAAGCCAAAGCTTTTTTTTTTTGGCCTTCGTTACAGATGTGGTGAAAGTCGAGTAATTTTGTAAGTGAAAATTTAAATGCAATGACTTTATTTTTTAAATACTCTCCTTTTCTCAGGTAGAGTTTTGGAAATTTTACTGGGAAAATGTGCTTCTGTCGGTCTAAAACCCCTCCTTCCCCGTTATAAATTTTGAATTAGTGGTTCGAATCGAATGAAAAAACTTTTTCTGAAAGATTTTGTCCAGAATATCTAATTTCCGTGCTTTATTTTTACATTTGAACATCTTTTCACTCAATTTTTAACTGCTAAACAAAAGAAAAAAAAGAGAGAAATAAACTTAACAAATATTTGAGTTTTTGTATGTCAAGATTTAATTCAAGCTTGCTTCAAACAATCTTTGAGTTTATGAAAATATCTAGTACCTATGGAAGAGAATTTCAATTCAAATCTTTTTATTTAAAAAACAACTGACACTAAAAATTCACTGCATTCCAAGCGATTTATTTTTCACCCAAAACAAAGAGCTGCAAATAATTTTGTTGTAAAATATCATTAATTGGTATAAATTATTAAACTAAGTTATCTTTTTACACAAAATATATCTTACTTCCGTAAACGTGTTTCAAATTTAAATTATCAAAATAATTTGCAAGCTATGACAATTTATAGAGAGATTCAGCTTAATGTTAAAAAAAATAATATTGGTAAACGGGAATGTCTTCTCGTTTTTCTCAGGCAGAATTTGCTTATCAATTTAGTTCTTTCAAGTAGATACTGTCTGATCTTCTTTGGTAAAACCTTCCGTGCGTTTACGCATGAGTCAGGTCTCTGATCTTACCAAAATAGGGGTGTTAGGTAAAATAACAATAAGGGGGAAAATAATAAAAAGCATTTTTAGCCGTATCAAACAACGTGAACGATGCTAATTTGAAACACATAGTTTAGTTGGCTATGTCAAAAGGATATAGCAAATTCAAAACTTCGGAAAGTTATCACCCACAACCCATCTACCCCTTTTTTAAGTGGAACTGTTCACGAATGCCAGGCGCGGTTTTCACGGACGCACAGTAAGGGGGTATGATTTCTCGTTTTTATTTAAGTTCAGAAAATTTTTCCAGTTAACTGATATTTTTTAACCGTATTTAAAATTGGACTCATAAGAGAGTAGGTCAAACACTTTTAAAAAGTAAAATCTATCTTTTGAAAAATTCTCATGTAGTGATACACTTCCGAGATTAAATAAAAGTTATGGAAAACATTGTTTTCACTATTTCTTCGTTTCAATTGTTTGTATTTAATTTTCTGCAAGGACAACGAAGGCACACTTGATTTCGCTTACGAAAATTTTCTAGTTTCCAATTTCAATATACAATTGCCAAAATCTTTAAAGAAGGCCACATTTTCTTAAAATTTATTTTCCATGGCATTTCGAAGGAAATGATTTTATAAGCCCAGACAAACGCTCTCCAAGCAATTATCGATTTGCACTATCATCAGTTTGTCGTCCAAGGAAGTTTATTTTGTTCTTATTTCCTTGTTTACTTTTGTCTATCTTCAAGAAAGCGTTCTTATTTCAGTTCTGCATTTTAAATTAGAATATTCAGTGTCAAATCTTATTTGGAATGGAATAGGTGCACATTTTTTTAGAACTACGTTATTGAATTGAAATTTTTGCAATGTTTATTTGAAAAATCGAAACTGCCGGATATAAAACAATTTGTCAATTTCATTCAATAATGCAGTAATGAAAGTCTTTACATATATAACTTAAAGAAAAACAGACAGTGTTGAAATGTAAAAGGAAAAAACAATCTCCTTTAGAAATGTCTTAAAATATTAGAGTGAAAAGAGTTCTGATACTGAACTTATCTTACAACGGAAATGATTAAATGTTCAAAGTGTTTTTCAGCTATAATATACTTCCTTTTAACTTCATTAAATTTATTTTTCAAATGTGTTTTTATTTTTAACAAGTATAGCTTTATCATACTGTTAAGGTGTGACTGTGATCACTATGTTTTGCTTTTCTAAATTGAATTATTTGTTTAAAATGTAAGTATTTTTCAACATTGCTATGGTACGAATTTGGAACAAATTTTAACTTTTCGATGACGTTGGTGGTTTTATTCATTTAAAATATTAACTTTGTGGATGAGTTCCTAATCAGGCTATTGTTCTTTAATATTTGTCTTTACTAGTGGAAGAAAGATTTCCGATTTATTTTTTATTAATTGATTTGGGATTTATTTATTTTTTTTTTATTTTTTTTTTTTTTTTGTATTGGAAAAAAGAGACATTGCAAAAGTTTTCTTTGCATCATTTATCAGCTGTTTTATTATTACTATGGTTTTTACTCTTTCTCATTTGGACTTGTTCAATTATTTTCTAATGCATTAACTTTTAATTTATTTTATCAGCTTTTCTCATACTTTGATGATACCTTAAGTAATATTTTAACTTTTAAGTGCAATCTGTGTCTCTCATTAATTTGATATTTTTTGCTTCACAAATTTACATCGCAAATGTAAACACTTTAGGAAACAACAGAATAATCGAGAAGAAAAATGACTCATTTGAGTAAATAAATGGATGATACAAAGAAACTCTTGAAAACTTAACCCATTAATGCCTAGCGTCCCTTTTTAGGGACGGTCCGAAAAGTGTGTCTGAATTTTCCAAAAATGAACATTTTAACCAAATAATTGTGTTCAATTATTACTTTGGTATTGCTTCAATTATGTATTAACAGATTGCAGCACATAACCGCTGCAAAGTGTGATCTGTAGCCATTTGATTATGATCTTTATCAAAAATTACATCGTTCGCAATCTCAAGAACAAAAAGCTAAGTTTTTAAAGTTATTAACAAGTAAATCTATCTGTGTTTGATATATGTGCTACTTTGATCGATGTTTTAGTTTACCTTTTTTTGCAATTTTGTAAATTTTAATTTTTTTTAGGATTTTATAGCAATTTAAGAACGTCCCTAAAAAGGGACGCTAGGCACCAAAGGCTGCATTGTTTAACCGTTGCTGATTTCTTGCTTAGAATCGATAATTAAAATCAAAGAAGTTAGTAAATGTTTTTAGACTGAAAAACAGATAATAATTGTCAGTTTTAAAACTTATTTTATTTTCAAAATCTAATTAAATTAAATTAATTAATATATATAAACATAATTATACAATGTTCTTAAATATTTTCTCTTCTTTTTTTTAATTACAAAAAATACTCAAGGTAAATTTTGAAAGAAAGCTATTTCAAAAATGTAATTCTTTAAAACACTAATTATTCCTTATATTTCATTACTTTTCCATTATGCATTTAGGTGTTTATTATTGTTTAGTCTGACTGCTGAAGAAACCCTAAGCTGATTCAGAAGCTTAGCATTTCACCTTGATGAAGAATTCAAGGATTGCATATGTGTCTGTTGTTTGGGAAAAGGGGGGGGGGGTTGCAGATTTAATTTCAGAATTCCCTGAGCATGCCAATTTTGATCTCTACTGTGAGAATTTATTTACTTCTCTTGCGCTCTTACGTGATTATTTGTCTCAGCAAGATTTTGTGCAAGAATCGGATTAAAAAATGCTCATGAACTGAAGTTACGTTGTCCAAAAAAAGAAAAGAGAGGAAGTTATGAAAAAATGTCGATGACAGGTAAAATAATATTACGTTGGTTCGGTGAAATAATAGCAATGTCATAACTATTGCATTGAATCTTCATGGAGTTTATCCTATTGTAAAGGCTAAGCGATTGTCCAACAGCGAAAAGAAAGTAATTGAAATTGATGAACCAAATATATATGGTTGCTCAATACAAACGTTGCATAGGAAAAAAGATCCCATGCATCAAATATCGGGAACTACCAGTTTTTGATACACTCTAAAAAATGGTGGTAGCCGCTCTTCATTTTTATTTTAAAAGCTGCTGTACAACATGCCTTGAGCTCAAGAGAGTTGAGTTAGGTATTATGGGGCTAGTTGTTTTTTGTTTTAAATAAGACTAAGGTAAGATGTGCCCATTGAAGTAAAATACCTTATCGGAATGCAGCAAATGCAATACGTATATTTGCAGAACAAATGTTTTGCTGATTTTCATACTCAACAACACCTATATTTCCTTGTTCTCTGAATTTACTTCCCAGTTTATGTTAATTGCTGCTTTTACTTCTTCTTAGAAATTGTCATTTTCAATATTACATCGTAGGCAGAAAAAAAATTTTGGTAAAAAAGTATGTACCCTCTGGTGCCTAGCGTCCCTTTTTAGGGACGATTTTTCTTTCTTAAATAAAAAATTTATTTTTTACATGATAAGTTTTTAACTATTTTTCCTGTCCATTAAACACTATTTGTAACCAGAATACAAAGTATCGTTGAAAAATAAAATGTCAGGCATTAATGGGTTAAGATTCCTCCTTGGATAGCGGAATGAAATACATTGAGATGGAAAAATAGAAATTACAAAATAAAAAGTCAATAAAATAACATGTATTAAATTATATAGCATATAAGTAGCTAAAAAAAAGAGTAAAGCTATTTGATTAAAGTGGCGGCAAGAGGAAACGTAGCTAAATTCACTCAGTATACATTACTTTTAAGAGTATTTAGTCATAGGTTATTTTTATAGAAATAATATTAGTCTCAAATGTCATTTATGAGCAAGCAAATTTATTTAGGAAACAATAGATATTTTTTCTTTACTTATTCTTTGATGTGTGACAAACAGGAACTTCATTTGGCCTTCAGCCTTATTCAAGGCTTGAAAACTTGCATGAATATTGAATCTTTTGTTAGTAGTGTTCCTTATATTTTCATTCTCTTGCAGCTTGGAAGAAAGCTAAAGTCAACATCCATTTCCCCCGAAGAGAAAATTTTTTTAAACATTATCCTCGAATGCTGTTTTTCACTACCCGAAATTCAGCTTTCAAAAATGTCTCTTTTTTTTTCTTCGCTTGAAGTTACATCTTTCTTTTTGTGAAATTTTTTCTGTGTTATTACAATTTGCAAGGATTAATTAGAATAACTATTACTGTTTTTAAATTAAAAAAAAAATAATTATTTGTAACATTGTTTGAACAAACAAATATATGTTTTGATGCACTTCAAATGTTTTTTCTAGTTTGCATTCTTTAATATAGGGCTGTTTTGTGGACCGAAAACATATAAAATTATCACCGAAACTCATCGTTTTACTAAAATTTGCTTAAAAAGAAATAAAATGCATTAAAACATTCAAGCATTTATTGTTATTTATTACTATCAATATTGATTATTAGTAATATTTATGATTATTATATTTATCAATTTGTTTTTTTAATTATATATTTATTTTCATTATTATTCGAACAGTTGATGCTTAATTTTACGAACTCCTTGGGACCACGAAAAAAGTTTCAAAAAGCTGGAGTTCGTAAAATCGAAACTCATCTAAAACTCTAACTAACTACTACGCATAGTTAACATATTTCCAATAAGTTCTATCAACATTAATAGTTGGTTCATTTTCTGGTTTGCACCGAATAAATTAAGTCCGAAAATAGCAATCCGGAATTCATACCGCAAGATCAAAGTGCGCTGACCACTTTTGAAACAATCAATTTCTTTATAGAAATAAAAGCAAAGGCGGGGGAAGATGAAATTACAATTTAAAAGAAAGTGATTACACTAGTCGACAAATTTTCACTTTTTTTCCCTAACAAAGATGAAATTAACTGTTTTTGACTAATTTTGCAGTGTGGAATTCAAAAATAATAATAAAAAAGCTGCAGCACGTACAGTTTTTTTTTTTTTTTGTTATGAATTTCTAAAAAGTACTGAACATAACTGAAAAAACATATCAAACACACCTTTTTTCAAGAGGAAAGGATCGTAATATTAAGTCCTAACTTTTTTTGAAGTTTCAAGAGAGACTCAAAGCTCAAAATCATGACCACTAATAGCAAAGAACTGGTTCTTAGGGGGTGTACCCCCTCAAAATGAGCAAAAATCACCAAAAATGATCTTTTTATTCTTGATTTTTTAAAATGACGTTTTAAAAAAAAATTTCGATGTAAAATCAGAGGATAGGACCCCCTCCTATGATTCCTACGTCTGAAAAAATTTTCGTGCTGCAATTTTTTTTTTTAAATTAAAAACCGATTTTATAACTGTCGCACGCTAAATGCGAGACACATCGCAGATCTTCAGAAAGACGGCGTATTCTGGCTGGTTGTTATGTAAAATTATCTCCAAAATCCAAATATGGCCCCTTTCCTCTCCATCACTCTCCACTTTTTGCCGAAAGCCCCCCCCCCACCCCCTCTGATACAAAGCCGTAAAATGAAAAAAAAAAAAAGATCCTTTTTTTTTTAATTTTTTTTAATTTTAATTTACAGAGCGAAAATTTTTTTGGGCATAGGAATAATAGGAGGGGGTCTTATACTCTGATTTTACACCAGAAATTTTTTTTAAAACGTCATATTAAAGAAACCAGAATAAAAAGATACTTTTTCATGATTTTTTGCATATTTTGAGGGGATACACTCCCCTCGTCCCCCCTTTTTGTTATCGGTGGTCATGATTTCGGACTTTGAGTCTCCCTTCAACTCCAAAAAAATTTAGGAGTTCATATTTTGTTCCTTTTCCCTCCAAAAATAGGCATTTGGTGCGAAAATCATAAAAAATAGTAAAAAATTATTTTTTTGATTACGGAAAATTGAGACGTGGTGGGACTTTTTTACTTGCAGGTACTTAAATAAGTATATGAATACGTAATAAAAATAATAATTTAGTTATTGTTAGTGAATCACTGTCGACCAGTGTTATCTTCCCTGAGGTTTCCTGTTCCCTGATGGCGGGATTCTTAGGGAAGAGCTACATTACTTTATGTCCTAAAAGAAGGGGACAAACAAAGTTTCTAAAAGAAGGGATTTTTACTATTTCTATATATATATATATAAAAAAAAGGTTGTTTCAACGGAAGATTTTTCGGGACTTGTGAGCAGTTCGTAAAATCAAGAGTGTTTTTAAATCAGAGGTACGTAATATAGAGCGTCAACTGTGTATTATTATCATTATTGTTGTTGCTATTATTAAGAAGGTATTTAATGAAAAATCTTAACGCACACAGTGGTTTTGACTAAAAATACCTCGCGGAAAAATTAAGGTATATTTATCACTTTACAGCAAAAAGTAAATGAATAAATTTTAAAAAAATCAACGAATTTAAATCAGCATTTTCTCTTTCGATACCTCAAGGAGTCTTTTCGGGGGGGGGGGGAATAAAGTTCAATTCAATCAAATAATTCGATAACATTATAAATGATGCGATTTGTTTCTTATATTTTTGAAATTTGTATCCTTTTGAAGCGAGGCTTGTTCTGCGCTACCTGGAAAATATTCCTTGCTCTTGTATCGCGCTTTGTTTTCAATTTTCCTGCGTTTCTAAATGCATTATAAGCATGTTTTAACAAACAATATTTTATTACATCAGGAATATACTTAAAAATGTTCTGCAGATGAGTTTTCGCGCATTGAGTTACCTCGTCATTATATGGGATCAAACTTTATTTGGTGTTTTAACGGCATAAACTACACATCTAAGCGTTCACTTAAAACAGTTTATAGATAATTCCGAAACACCTTTCCTCATACTTCTTCGAGATGCCCATTTGCATTCTTTCCGTACAAAAATCAGACAGCAACCACTCGTTACATCGGGCTCCGTTATAACGCTTATTCGGATATATCGCGCTTTTCATCAGTCCTCAAAATGAGTAAAGATAATAAAACTTAGCATTGTATTTGAGACCTCTTGAGAGAATTCAAGGTGTCTTTAAGTCAGCCCTTTACGCCAAATCCTATTTTTTATGTTATAGAGTGTTTTAAAACCATAAAGGGCAGAAATATAATTTTATGACTTCGCCAGATTACATCTCTGGGGCTTCTGTTTTTTTTTTTTTTTTTTCTCTTTCTAGTCAAATAAAATATTACTAGGTGATGCAAAGTTATCCGGATTGGTTCAAAAATCCAGAGTGACTGTAGTAAAAACATCTAATTTCGCAGGACAATTCTACTTTTTTCCCTTTTAAGGCCAATACGAAACAGGTGCATATCGTGGGGTTACAAATGAAACACACACTCTCAGAAAAAACCCTCTTTATACACTACATTTTCATTCATATTTTAACGAAAAATTTCTGTTTCCTTTAAAACCGAAAATTTCCGTTATTTCTTCTAACTTCCGCATTCACGCATGCGCAGTCCCGCTTCTTCCCGAAATGATTCACGATACCAGCGCCATCGAAGAACAAGCAAGCTACGAAAATCAGTCGGAAAGGAAAAGGAAAACATCGTAATGAAATATGGGTAAGTACTTAATTTCAGAATTGGATTCCAAAAAATATTTAATCGTTCTGCTAACTTAAAGACATTTTTTAATGGCAGCTTGAAAAAAATATAAATTCATGGAATGTTCACAGTTTCTCTGTTCTACGAATGGGTAAAAGGCGCCATGTTTGAATCTAAATTCCAAAAGAAAATTCTTATTTAAATCAGCGGGAACTTATCAGGGCTTATGGAAATCTTAAAAAGCTTACTTTGATTAGTCAATTCTTAAGTATGTTTAATAATTAAACCTAAATAATCGTTTTGGAAGGCATATCGTGGTTGAGAACAAGTTGAAGTTTGAAAGTAAATAAATAAAAATGCTGATTCTTACTCATTAGTGGAATTGAAATGACAACCATATGTGTCAAAAACAGACAATCCCTTATTTTATTAGTACGCATTCAGTTGTTATTTTCGTATGTATATGCATAAATGTATAATATATATATCTATATTTTTTAAAGTTAGCTTTGTTGAAAAATGATTGTGCAAATTCGTATGCTAGTCGATTCAGATTCCTACCCCGAACTACCAAAGAAAAAATGTTTATGTCACTTGAAATAATTTGTAAAATGAACCTGTTAAAAGATAATATTTTTCTGTTTGTTATAAAATTGAACAATTGGTATCACTGAATTTTTCTTTTTTTTTTCATTTCTAATTCAAGACTGTCTTCTTTTCAAAACTAATATTTTTTTAGACTTCATGAAAATTTCATGTTATATTTATATTATTCTATTCATATCGCTATTGTATTAATGCGTGTCACTTTGAATGGAATGAGGAATCTGTACATGTAGATATATTTGTCTTTGGTGAGCGAGTCTTGCAAAAACAAGGCCTAGAAACATGAAACTTAGTATGCATATGTAGTTTTTGTCTGATAATGTACACGTAATCGTTCTTTGTTCGATAAACTAATTAGGAAAAAAGTAATGTAATGTTGTATGTGATTTTTAGTACTTTTTATCTAATAGAGCCTGAACTCAATTTTACTGGCCTTCTAATTGTTGGTGAGTTGTTTGATGCATTTACGGATTCAGCTATGCTAAAATAGTCTAAAGATTTTAACTGTTTTAGAGACAAATATAGAGCTAGATTGTCCCAAGTAAGAAATAACATTGAAATATATTTCTTTCTTTCTTTTTTATTTTCTTTTTGATGATTGCTATTGCATTAATCCTACTCA
>JAXGGA010011604.1:0-41831 GCA_038373865.1 Uloborus plumipes | reverse complement strand
GTCGTGTGTCCGAAATGTCGCCGGTCAAAAATGTCGCCTGTCCAAAATGTCGCCTGTCCAAAATGTCGCCGGTCAAAAATGTCGCGTGTTCAAAATGTCGTTGGTCAAAAATGTCGCGTGTCCAAAATGTCGCGGCAAAAATGTCGCCAGTTCAAATGTCGTCAGACAAAAATGTAGAAGATCCGACATTGATAGTACCAAAAATTAAATTATATGAAAAGGCTTTTTTACACCAAATTAGCAAAAGATTGCTAATTGTTATTGATGAACGTGTACGTTAATAATAGAATGGACTAAAATTTTTGAAAAATACTAAAAAAAAATTACCCTTTCGGGTTGTAACCGTTTCGAGCGTTTTCCAAGAAACAAATAGTTATCAAACAAGCGTCCGTTATTTATTTACAATAGCTTATTTCACCGTGACTCGCTATCTACCAACTTAAAAACGAATAGATTAGCAGCTCAAGCCAAGTTTAATTGATATCGAAAGGAAAATTTATGTGTTAAAAAAGAAGTTGAAGAAATGTGAAATGAATAAGACAGATATACAATGTTTGACATTTGTTTTTGTTAAAATTTCTTACATGATCGAAAGCAAGTCTGTATAATTTAAATGATAGAGGTGTTTTTATTTTCTTCTTCATAAAATGTGTAAAAGAAAGTATTGGATCAGTGAAAAATTGTCAATTTGGAAGAATTTACACGTTCTGATGTGTGCTGAATTCAATTTTATCGTTTATTTTTTTAAAGGAAAATGTGTAAGTGTGTATCTGCGTGACCCATTTTTTTGGGGCGACTCTACCACAAAACTTACTGCGTAAATTGGAATGAAATTCGGTACATACATATACCAACGAATATGTGGTTCAGTGCTGATTGGTTTTTGCCGCTAGTTCTTCCAAGTTTTTACATGCAAGAATGTAATGGAACGTTTTCAGCATAGCGTGATTACTATGTCTGAAGAAGGTTCAGACGAAATCAAATAAAAATTGGCCCATAAGAAGCCTTCAGAAGATACGCCACATCATCGAGGAAGCAGAGCAATTGAACTTTTTATTTTTCATTATTTGTGAGTGATGTATATCAAGAAGTAATGCAAGTATTCAGACAAAATTTTGTTTGTAGAAGAATCTTAAAGGTAGAGATGCTTATTCATTTCTGGCGTTAATCAGCTCAGACATATAGTACTGTACCTTCGTTACAATCAGTATTTAAATGTGGAGTTGAATATAAT
This sequence comes from Uloborus plumipes, assembly GCA_038373865.1. Classification (NCBI taxonomy): domain Eukaryota; kingdom Metazoa; phylum Arthropoda; class Arachnida; order Araneae; family Uloboridae; genus Uloborus; species Uloborus plumipes. The sequence goes on along the minus strand of JAXGGA010011604.1, from coordinate 40,597 downwards.
ACCATTTTTTCTCTTGAAATTTCACCTCCCCTTCCACCACTTAGTTGTTACAAAGAAAGCAATAATTACATGAACTAATTTGATTTCAAACGTCCCCAAATAACTCTTAAAGAAAATGTTCTAGAAGAAAATTGCCGGCTACGCGGTGATTAAACGGTATTCCGTTTTTGCAAAAGGAAAAAAAAGCCTTTACAGCAAATTTATTTGTTTAATTTCTTTGTGTGAAAAAAGAAATATCCCTAAATATACTTTTAAAAAAACTAAAAAATACGCTTTTAGAGTAAATAAAATTCAAAAGATTTTGAAAACTGTTGAATATCCGCTAAGTTTACTTGCACTTATAATATGCATTTTGTGGACGATCGATGCCCTACTCAGACTAGAGCCGCTATATAGGCCTACTAGACTATGGCAAATGTACTTATTATACATCAACATGCAATATAGTTTAGCCTTTAGTAATAATAATGGTTTTTAACATATTACTTTTACGTTTGTAAAGAACGTGAATTTTATCTTTGACTCACAAGGGGACCTTACAGGTTATCACTCACCGATTTTGATGAGTTTTATATATTATGTAGAGGGACCCACCCTAAGTATTTTAGCAAAAATATATTCCTCAATGCGCCTTAGTTTTTGAGATATAACGATCCAAAGTTCAGCTCGAAGTTGTTACAGAGGTACGGTTGAGCAGTGGGCACAACAGCGGCCGTAGCCCAGTGAGCAAGGTCCCCCACTCCGACCGCTGGAAGTCTGGGGATCGAGTCCCGTGAATTAACAATATTAAAAATTGAAAAAAAAATTTCTTTTCTAAATGAATAAATAAATAAAATAAAAATGAATAATTAAACGATTTTCCATTAACTATCGACTAACTTTTTTTCGATATTAAAGAAAAAAAAAATACGTCACGGGACTCGATCCCCAGACCTCCAGCGGTCGAAGTGGGGGACCTTGCTCACTGGGCTACGGCCGCTGTTGTGACCACTGCTCAACCGTACCTCTATAATAACTTCGAGCTGAACTTTGGATCGTTATATCTCGGAAACTAAGGCGCATTGGGGCATATCCTTTTGCTAAAATACTTAGGGTGGGTCCCTCTACATAATATATAAAACTCATCAAAATCGGTGAGTGACAACCTGTAAGGTCCCCTTGTCAGAGTTACATACCTACAAACAAACAAACAAAAAACAAACAAACCCACATGTGAAACTAATAAAAGCGTATTAAAAAGGAAGAAATTTAGCGTCCCTGGGCCCTAAGTACAGCCCTGAATAAACTATGGCATTATTTTGGTACTTAAATAATTTAAGCGTTAGAAGAAATCAATTTAGTTACATTTTTGTTAATAAATTAAGCTAATTTTCTAAACTGTTACGTTTAAAAAAAGTTACTAAACAGGTGTATTTATCATATCGTGATAAGCTTATTAGTAAAATTGAGCTACATAATTAAGCTGCATTGAATTTGTGAATTGCTGGAAACATTAAATCTGTACTATGCACTTAGTGTCATTTAGGAACGGCTATATTTTGGACTGGAAACATTTTGGACCGGCGGCCTTTCGGACCGGCGTTATTTTGGACCGGCGACATTTTGGCCCGGCGACCTTTTTGACCGGCGACATTTTGGACTGGCGACATTTTGGACTGGCGACATTTTGGACCGGCGACATTCTGGCCCGGCGACATTTTGGCCCGGCGACATTTTTGACCGGCGACATTCTGGCCCGGCGACATTTTGGCCCGCGACATTTTGGGCAGACGATATTTTGGACCGGCGACATTTTGGCCCGCGACATTTTGGCTCGGCGACATTTTGGACCGGCGACATTTTGGCCCGCGACATTTTAGCCCGCGACATTTTGGCTCGGCGACATTTTCGACCGGCGATATTTTGGCCCGCGACATTTTAGCCCGCGACATTTTGGCTCGGCGACATTTTTGCAGCGACATTTTGGCCCGCGACATTTCGGCCGCGACATTTTGACCCCAAACCCGAATGCGGCCATCATGGTATCACAAATTAAAGCCGGATTCATCAGAAAACATTGTAGCCGCAGGCGGCGATGGTTTAGCGTGCGGGGGATCCTGTGTATAGAAGTCCTTGCGCGCAGTCAACGCTGCAGCAGACGTCTACAAATTGATGAAGCACACAATGAAACACCTGTAGATGTTGACCAATGTGCTGCCAGTTGTCTAGAAGAAGATATACGGTCAGTCAGCACCATACGGATCAGGTGTTTATCATCGCGCGCTGATGTCACATTTTGGGGTCCACTCCTAGATTTCCGAGTTGTCCGACACTCATCCTTCCATTGCTTCCAAACGCGCATCACTGTGCTGCTGTTACGCTGCACACGAGCGGCTACTTCACGACCAGAAAATCCTGCTTTACGAAGGCCGATGATCCACCCTCGTTCAAACTCCGTAAGTTGTTGAAACCTCGCTCTTTTTCGTCGAAGAGACATAAGCAACGTCTGAGCTAACGTTTATCACAAGCAGAAAACCACCTATAACTAAACATGCCTTGCTGCAACCGTCTATTTATTCGGATAAATCCGGCGTTCAGAGGGCGCTGCTCAGCGTACGCATGCGCTACGAGTCTAAAATTTTAATCATTTGCATATCATATCCTACTTTGCATTTGCTGAAAATTTCACTACAATTGCGCAAGTCCTTCATGGAGTTGCAATTTTCACAAACAGGAGTTTATTGAAAATTACACAGTTGCTGAACAATCTAGATATTTGTGCTTATCTATGCATAAATCAACACATTAAATTATTTAATCAAGATTACAACGCTTTCTTCAAACGAAATACATCTAAAAATGTACCTTTACGTTTAAAATATTATAATCCTTATTTTTTAAAATAAGGATAAAGAAATATTTTCGAAAATTTGGAATATGTCCATTGACGTATTTCTGAAATAAAAGGGGCTAAATTAAGTACTGCATATTTATTTTATCATTGAAGAGAGCAACTTCTAAATTAATTTGCACAACTAAATGGAGATTAGACTGCAAGTCTTAGCCATACACAAGCTGATTCGCTTATCGTAAATGTTTTATCAGCTCTTATACGTGTATAGATAAGGCTACCATAATTTATGCAGATCAAATCCGTGCAACTGGAACATAATTAGAGTAGATATGGGCCCCGTTTAATATTTTAGTGGTTGAATTTTGGTTTTTTTAACCTTTTATAGAGTCTTTGCTCAAATTAGGTTAAACGAATTTAAGAAAAAGATTATTTTGCGAAAAATTGATTACTTTTTAGTTAAATGTAGTTGTTTGACATTAAAAAAAATGTTAGGGCTACAATTATACTATCTAATATATAAACCGTTAAATCATTGCACATAAATAAACTGTGAGGACAGGACAATTTTCGCTTTGAAAAAGGGTTGATTATTTTTTGGAACATTTGTGCTTTGCTATGTTATTTTTCTCCTAAGATCATCAAAAAGTGAAACTAATGCATGGTATTACCAAATGAGTACTTTTTAAAAAACATAACCCCACTAATTTCACCATTCAGATGTAAAACATTAACGTCCAAATGCAATCGAGTGTATCGTTAATATAAACCCGCTCTACACTACAAAAGTAAACGTATTGCTAAAAGAAATCCTATATTTAATATGGCAGTTACAGTTTGTATTATTTGGGAGACAACTGCTGTTATAGAATTGCTACGGATATCCATATAGAAATAAACCTACTATGAAAGTTTAAACATATTTTGGAACTCAGATAATGCGCAATCAACTGACTGAAGTTTCAAAACCCAGAATTTAACACTGTGAATAACGAGACGAGCAAAGAAACTTGAAAGATATATTCGTTCAATATGACTACCCGAAAGCAAAATTTCTTTTAAACTTGGTGTGAAATGAGAAACTTTCTGAAAAGAGACGACCTATTTCTTCCAAAACTGTTCATTTAAGCCACAGTTGGTAAGACATCAATGACATCTGCTGCGAGTTTTCAAACTCGTCAGCATGGACTTTGGAATGTTTTTTGCAGAAACTTTCTAACTACGTCTTAAGTTTTCCTTTAGGTTTTCTCAGAACTAGAAGCCTAGAAAGATATTTATATTCGTTTTACTTTGATCATTTTACTTTACTTACGTATATTTTGAACAAATACTCTCAACGTCAAAGTTTCGGAAAAGTATTCAAATAACACCGAAGTTTTAAAGTAAACAGATGCCAAAGATTGCTTCTCAAACTTAGCGAATGTTAGTTTTTCGAAACAAGAATCTGTAGTAAAAATAAATTTAACAGTATTAGAAAAGTACACATTTAAAAATTTTCACATGAAATGAACAGTGGCAAATTTGCAAAACACTATTTTCACTCGAGCGTTTCAAAGTTTTTGCAGTAAAACGGTATTTTGAAGTAAAATGGTATTAAGGGTACTTGTGCCGAATCAACTTTCAGAGACATAGATGTTCCTCCTCCAAGCACTTCTTCAGAACTGACGCCATGGCGGCTGTGTCGTTATTTACTAGTAGAAGCGCGCTAAAATAATAACTATGCACAACGACACTAACGATTGTTGCGTGATATTTTGAAACAAGAGATATGCCGATATTACCACAAGAAAGAGTAAAAAGAATTGAATTTTTTGATGTAATAAAAAAAATCGATTTTTGAAGATATGCCACTGTTCATTTCAAGCAGCGATATGTAGTTCGGAGTTACAAGGACCATCTCTTGCCCTAAAACAGATAAGAGTTTCTCCTACTATACACTGAAGTGACAAAAGTCATGGGATAGCAATATGCAAATTTTCAGATGGCAGTAGCATCGCATAGAACAGGTATAAATGCGCAGTGCTTTTACAGAGCTTTCATTTCTGTTCAAGTTATTCATGTGAAGAGGTTTTAACGTGATGATGACCGCACGACGTGAATTAACAGACTTTGAACGCGGAATGTTAGTTGGAGCTAGACGCATGGGTCATGCCATTTCGGAAATCGTTAGAGAATTCAACATTCCCAGATCCACTGTGTCAAGAGTGTGCCGAGAGTATGAAATTTCAGGCATAACATCCCACCATGGACAGCGCAGTGGTCGACCGCCTGCACTTAAAGATCGAGACCGGCGACGTCTGCAAAGAGTCGTAAATTCTAACAGACAAGCAACACTGCGTCAAATCACCGTAGAAATCAATGTGGGACGTACAATGGACGTGTCTGCTAGAACTGTGCGGAGAAATTAGGATTTCTTGGGCTATTCCAGCAGAAGACCGACTCGAGTGCCTTTACTGACAGAACGACATCGCTTGCAGCGACTCTCGTGGGCACGTGAGCATATCGGTTGGTCCCTAGATGAATGGAAAACCGTGGCCTGGTCCGATGAGTCACGATTTCAGCTGGTAAGAGCCGATGGTAGGGTTCGAGTGTGGCGCAGACCCCACGAAGCCATGGACCCAAACTGTCAGCAAGGCACTGTTCAAGCTGGTGGTGGCTCCGTAATGGTGTGGGCTGTTTTTCCATGGCATGGACTTGGTCCTCTAGTGCGACTGGACCGAACATTGACTGGAAATGCTTATGTGCAGCTACTTGGAGATCACTTGCAGCCATTCATGGACTTCATGTACCCAAACAACGATTGGATTTTTATGGATGACAATGCGCCATGTCACCGGGCCACAACTGTTCGCAATTGGTTTGAAGAAAATTCTGGACAATTCCAACGAATGATTTGGCCACCTAGATCGCCCGACATGAATCCCATTGAGCATTTATGGGACACCATCGAGAGGTCTGTTCGTGCCCAAAATCCTGCCCCATCAACGCTTTCACAATTATGGACGTCTATCGAGACAGCATGGCTCAATATTCCTGCAGAAGACTTCCAACGACTTGTTGAGTCCATGCCACGTCGAGTTGTTGCACTTCGCCGGGCAAAAGGAGGGCCGACACGATATTAAGAGGTATCCCATGACTTTTGTCACTTCAGTGTATGAACTAAATAACCAACACATTTTTAAATTTCTCACCCTTTATTTAAAGGTACTTCATATGCGGTCTTTTTTTTTTTCCTTACAAAACCAGTAGTTTTTTTATTTTTTATTTTTTTTAATATTACATTAACCCTCTCGGCACTCTGGACCTCATATGAGGCTCCTACTTTTGAACTCAATTTTGGAAGAAGTAAACACTTAAAATGATTTTTTTTCCGTCAGTGACTCCACCTATTCATGTAGATCACATATGAGGCTCCTAAATGAAAAAAAATCATTTTAAGTGTTTACTTCTTCCAAAATTGAGTTCAAAAGTAGGAGCCTCATATTAGGTCCAGGGTGCCGAGAGGGTTAAAACTACAGCTGAATCGAAAAAAATCTGTAATTATTTATTGAAATGAAAAAAAATGTTATGCTCATGGCACAATGAAGAAAAACATTTATGAAGACACATTGTTTAAAACTTTTAATAATGTTTTAAAAGGCAGTTAATTCTGAACTTGTTAAACGGCATTAAAAGGAACTGAGGCTCAGAAAGAACTTAATACCAATAAATGGTATGAATTGAATTCGAGATGGAATCAGCTGTCCCTCTGGGAATGAAAAGAATCTCCAAATTACGCCTAAACCGTTAAAGTACCAGTTCTTGTTAGGCACTTGCACTGCAGTTACAATATCATCTAGATTTCTACAGTTCTGGGATCAGTACAGCTTTTTTCAGCTGATAAGTATTTTAATGGTCATCGCTTTAATTTTTCTTCTTTTTTGGAGCAATCACTATTTGCTATTTGTTCTCACTCGACAGTAGTTGCTGTGTGTTATTTTTTTCAGATTAAACTCCGAGCCTCTGCTAGCACCACTGTCCGCCGGCACCTGTAGGTGTACACTCCTATGGTCCTAGACGTCCATATCCTGCACGCACGCACACATACAAGCCAACAGGTTCGAGTCCGGTAGACAAAAGAACATGTGTGCCACCACATAGGAGAAGAGACATGCCTGCGAAGGTTTGTACACTGCGGTGCAAAAGTTTAGACAAATGGAAAATATGTGAATAAAAAGAAAACTTCAATGAAATGCTTTCAAACTTCTACTGCAGGTACACAATATAGTCTCAAATACGTGTCTGGAGTTCTTATAACTATAACTGGAATCAAATTTTGGATATTACAAAAGAAATTTTTTTTACATTGTTGCAAAAGTTTAGACAATAGACAGATTTTATGCAAATATCCCTTGAAATGTGATTGGTGGAGGAAATACGGGACTTTGTTATTCATTTATAAAGTGCAGAGATTGCTGAATAAATAATCAAAATCTCAAAAGCTCTTTAGTTCTCGTGTAAAGAAGATGAGAAAGTTTGGAAGCCGAAATATGAAAATGAACCTACTTTATTAATTTTTTGTCTTTTAAATCGGCTCTAGTATGGTAGTACATTGTTTTTACTTCCTTTTACGTAGTAAAGGAAGTATTGTGATCGCGAAAAAAAAATCACTCAAATTTGAGTCTAAATTTTGATTTTGCTCACCCCCGAATGAAAATTCCTTAATTTTTTTGACCTGTCAGCACGTGCATATGTACCTACCAACATATAAGCAGTCGAAAAATTTTTTTCAACCACCCCCGAGTTAATTACGACGAGTTTTCTCGTGACGTCTGTATGTGCGTATGTATGTATGTGGGTCGCATAACTCAAAATCTATCTGTCGTAGAAGCTTCTAGCTTGGTATGTAGGCTCTGAGGATGGTCTAGTTGTGCACCTCCTCTTGTGGTTGCATTCGAATGTTCCCAAGGGGGTGTTTTACCCCTTTTTTGGGGTAAATCAGTGTTAATTTCGATGCAGACTCAAGTGATATGAATTGGCGCGACCACTTGGCGATATGTCGCCAAGCTTTTGGTCGCCAAGTGTTTGACGCCAACTTGGCTACATATCGCTAAGTTGTCGACAAATTTGGTGAAAAAATTATTTTTTGAATTTGTGTTCAACTTAGCGCTATTGGCGATATTTTGCGAAAAATTCACTGAATGATATTAAAATCAGTAATATTTAGAAAATTAACCAGTGCAAAATATTTTTTGCATTGTTTCGTGGCAGATTAGGGTAGTAAATATTTGAATTGTTACCTTGCTCACTCCAAGCACTTTTTTTAACACTTAAGGCAACTAGTAAGAAATTTACACGTAAAAGGAAGTAGTGTGGGGTCCATACCAGATTTTTTTACGTTGTGGAGAGCAAATTCAGACATGCGTATCGATCAAAAAGTCCAAGAAAAATTATATTTCTTAACGATGAAGAAATTGAAAAAACGGCTCAGACTGACGATTCGCCTCTTTATCCTACAAAACTTCAACTTGGGTCAAAAACAGCACGTGACAGCATAAGTTGATGAACAACTGAATATTAAAAGAAAGTACAATTACGATTACAGAAAAAATACTTGATTAAGATTACGATTACACGATTACGAGTGACCCATTTCCAAATTTTGATTATGATTACGATTACAAAAGATGTATTCGATTACGCAGATTACGATTACGTAATCGGCGATTACTCCAATCCTGCTCAGCAGCTTATATAAAATTCTTGTGTCGTCACTTTCTTTACAACTCATAATTATTTATACATTTTTGTAAGTAATTTTCTCCCTTTCATGAATTTACGTTCACTTCTTTTACTGTTTATTATAAATTAAAGTTGATCAGTCATTTTTTTCTGCAGTTTCCATTTCCTTAGTAAGCACCATTTTTATTTATGAAAATTATAAGAATTTTACGTCCAATACTGATTTCCTTTTTACATCAATGTTACCTAAAAAGACAGCATTTCTTTCCATCAAGCAAGCTTTCTTTCACTGTCAAAAATACTTTTCCTGAAATATAATCACTCGCATAAAAACATTACGTAAAATTTTAGAGAAATCTAAAACCCACACTCTTTTTCATTTCTAACGAGATACAAAAAAACTAAGATTCCAGCAGAGCGAAATTCGAACCTGAAGCGCTTAGGTACTCAATCAACCCACTTCCTAAAATCTCTCTCAATATGCTTATTTGAGCTTACATTTTGAGAAATGATCGCATCTTTTGGAAGTTAAATCATGTACCAAACAAGAGCAAGAAGAAATCATTTCCTGGAAGCTCTTATTTCTCCTACTAGCGGATAAGGAGAGCGAAACCTCTTATGAGAATGTAACAGAATACTCTTAGACATTTTTTCCTTAAAACCCTGTACTTACTGAATTCGTATGAAATTTTAACGATGGAAACATAACTAAAAATATAACTTGAAATGGAATTATGCTTTCTATTATTTCATATGTTTTTTCTTTTTATTTTATGCTATTTGTCTTTTTTTTTTTTTTTCCCTGAACTTTGTAATTTTGTACATTCGTAAAAGAAGTTTAATCATTATTTTAGTGATTTTTCTTTTTAGTCTTTTTACTTCCTTTTGCGTAGTGAATGAAGTAAGTAGTGCCTTGTAAAGTTAAACCGCCAAGAGATGGATGGTCGAGCGGAAGCGGAAACGGACCACTTCATTTAAAAATAGGTTGGATTAGCGAAAACGGACCACTTCATTTAAAAAAAGGGTAAGATTAGCGAGAACTCACGACTTCACAGCTTATGCAATCTCCCAGATATAACCAGTGATAAAGTAAAAATCGCCATTTTTTGAACTTACGTTAGTCTGACTCTGAGGTACAGAATTTACTGTGCCTAATGATTTATCTGTAGAGACCATGGGAATTTTCATCACTTAGGAGAAATGCGCAAAACACTGAAATCGGAAAATGTTTCAATATCTCCATTGACAGTGGTTTCCAAAGCAGTCCACAAAGACCCCTTAGAGTCTATTTAGACCTGAATAAGGTACACAGAAACGAAAGACAAAATTAGGGTTTCATAAAACCTCAGAGTTCACGAGAAATATTCCTTTTTTAAACAGAATATGACAAAAAAAAATTACCGTAAAACGGGATGTATCAGAACAGTGGGATGATTGTAAAAAACTTCCTGACCGTGCAAAGAAATTCATCATAAATTTATCATCGGGTATTTTTAGCCTTTACTTTTTTTTAGGCAGGGATTCAAGTGAAACAGCACTGCGATCGCTTCGAATTGCAATCGCTACTGGAAGTGAATTACATTATCATCAACTTAAATTGTCATGACGTCACTACGGGTGGAGCCAATAAGAGCTCACAAGCACTCAGCGATCTCCTCTTATTCGCCAAGTAGGCTGTGACGTTTTATCTAGCTCGTTTTTCATAGGCAAACGTCACGCTGACGTCACGATGTTTTTATCAAGAAACGTTCTAATGTAATTCATTTCCAGTAGCGATTGTAATTTGCGATGGTCTGTTTCACTTGAATCCCTGCCTTAGAAAGGTAATATCATAAAAGTATAGGAAAAAATATTTTTTGTCATTCTGGCAACACTATTGGCTTACGAGCAAGGCTGAAGGCGGAACTTTAAAAAACATCAACTTTTTATCATCTGCAAAACTATGTAGATACAGACCTCTTTATGTTCAAACCTAAGAATAGTATTTTTAATTAGGAATATATCTTAGCAACAAAGTACCACATTAGAATAGACATTTTTTAATAATGTCAAAAAAAAATGAAAAAATCTTAATTGATGAAGATAAGCCTTGAAAATGAGACAAGATCTTCATTTCCACCTCGAGACGATAAAATTTGAGTTTGGCAACAATAGAAAATTAAAGAATAGATGTTAACATTTAAAGATAAAGTAGACTGCAAAACTCTTTTGGCCATTTCTGTAAGAATTTTCCGTTAAAATGTAAATAGTGTCAATAAACCTTTTTTAATATAAGCTGATTCGTGTAAGATGTCATCCACTTCAATATTTTAAAGATACCGAGCAGACAACCGCCCAAAATTTACAAGAAAAATGTGTTACGCAGATGTAACATTTGACGCCCCCGGGTGGGCCTTGTCTACTCGGTACTTACGTATTATCGCAACCAGGCAAAACCGCCAAACTTGGCGACCCTACTTATTTACGATAATACGGCAACCCTACGTATACGACAGCCCTAGGGTTGGCGCGATTTTTAAGTTTGCAAAAGAAAGTATGAATTGAAAGAAAATGTAATGGGTTGCCGGACGTATTTAGGGTTGCCGTAAGTAGGGTCGCCAAGTTTGGCGGTTTTGCCTGGTTGCGATAATACGTAAGTACCGTCTAATCAATAAATACAGATGAAGTGATGACAAGGTCGCCATTAAGTTTGATATGATATTTCTTTGTTTGGTTACCCTCTTCAAGTTTAAGACAAGGTAAGTTACAACTGCTTGTCCTGATTTAGAATATAGAAGATACATCGAATTTATTGGATTAATAAGATATTGTTTGCGAATTGTGCCAATTGCAGAAGAAGTATTTAAGAAAATTGCAATATTTAAGAAATGGATGCAATTTATAAGGCAAAACGCACTATTTTAAGATCGCAAGCAATAACGCTATTCGAAAATATTGAAGAAAATTTTATAGAAGGTAACATAAATGAAGATGATTTAGACCGTCAACTTTTGGGGGAATTAGATTTGAAAGAAGAGGAGCTTAATTTTCTTGATATTAAAATTCAAAAAACAATAGAATTAAATGATGTAGAAGAAGAAATCTTAAATTGCGATGAATACAATACAAAGATAGTAATTTGGCGAGCAAAAATAAAACGCGCCATAGCAACATTTTAAACTGCGGTTTCAATTCTATTGCGCTAACTACGGTTTCCAACAATTTAAAAGAAAGCATTATAATTCGAGAACTTAAATCCCCACAGATTAGTCCCTAGCAGCACAATCTCATCGGCCGATGATCGGGTTTCGATGAGTTCTCATTGGGAATTGCTCCAATATGTCTCATCGGCCAAACAGAATCCGAGCAGCAAAATCCGACGAGTTTACGATGAGATTTGGATTAATTTACGAGCAGTGCAGTCCCGTGCCGATGAATTTAGGATCAATTTTGGATGAAAATACGATTTGATTTAGATCAATACACGAGCAGTGTAGTTCCGTGGTAATAAATTTTGGATCAAAATACGATGAAAATAGGATCAATGTACGCGCAGTTCAGTTCCGTGGCGATGAATTTTGGAACCTCTTTTTGATTTCCCCCAACCAGGTGCGACTGGCCAACTCCAGCATCGAACCTGAGTTGTCGGCGCGGAAAGCCAACGCTCTACCACTACGCCACCAAGTCTACAAATAATGAGACCAACACTGCATATTTAACAAAAATTTGAGATTGGGAAAATTTTCATCAGAAAATTTGATCTTTACGACCTCTTTCCGATGAAATCTGTAGCTTGGCATATTTTCATCGGGAAATTTGATTGGAAGTATATAGTTTTCCGATAAAACATAGCTCGGTTAATTTTCATCGGGAAACTTGATCGGAAGGATATCATTTTCCGATGGAATTTTACTCATCTTATTTTCATCGGGAAACTTGATCGGAAGGATATCATTTTCCGATGGAATTTTGCTCATCTTATTTTCATCGGGAAAGTTGATCGGAAGGATATCGCTTTCCGATGAAAAGTAGCTCATCGAAAACCGTGCTCGGATACTGATCGGAACGATGTCATCGTGCGTTACGGGATCAGTTTACGAGGAGTTAGTTGATAGGCCGAGCAAAATCCGATGAGTTGATGCTACTTGAGGTAAACCTCGACTAGTTACCGATGAAATTGACGATGATCAAAATTTGACGGATTGGCTAGCATTTTGGGATCCCATTCAGCAAAAATCTGAAGCCGATGCAAATAAGGCAGACATGAATTATTTCGAGAAAACTGGCGAGCAGAAGGAAGATAGTAGATATGAAGTAAATTGACCGTTAAAAATAGATGAAGCCATATTAGGAAAAAAATAAACATTTCTCATTAAGAATATGTGAATCTACCTTTGGAATATCAGACAAAATAAGACTTCTAGGAAAATACGAAGAAGATTCTGACGAATGGATTCAAGCAAGGACAACAGAAGAATTTCAAGATTCAGAGCTGACTAAGAAAACTCACTCAAAGGAAAATGACAGCAATTGCGCAACTAGTGGATACACAGATGATAGACAGTACTTTGCCAAAATGATAATTCCTGGAGAAAAAGTTTTCCTCGAAATTAACAAAGGAAGAGAAAATACTCGAAATTTACAGAAAAAAGGTGGTGTTAAGATAGTGTGCATTCAAGATGATATACGACAAACTGCAAACGAAAAACCTCTGAGAATATGTAGCAGTCCTGCGAAAGACGAAATTGCCAAGAAAACGATAACAGGTATTTTGGCGAGAAAAGAACCAAATGGACCTGGCCCGCCAACCCGGGACAAGATCCCGATGCTCAGACAAGCTATTGTTGTGATTGTAAATGGCGTCGTCGCGATGGAAAAGATACAAAAAGAATTTAAAGTGTCTCAAATCAAATGGAGGATGAATCCTAGTTTATGGTCCGGCGATAAATTATTAAATCTGTCAACCATTAGATTTATGGTTTCTAATTTAGATTTATGGTTTTCTGGCAACCATTTATTAATTCTGCCCACAGTCTGAAAAAAAATCGCCAAACCCGGACGCCAAACCCCGTAAGATGTCATCCACTTCAATATTTTAAAGATACCGAGCAGACAACCGCCCAAAATTTACAAGAAAAATGTGTTACCGCAGACGTAACATTAATAATGTCATAAATTAAGGATTCGCGGGGTGAATCAAAACACTTTGATCTATTGTTCGAATTCAAACTTATTTGAAAGAAACTTTCTGACACCAATTCTTCTACTTAAGACAGGGACAAGGATTTATTATTGTTTACCCATTCTGGTGAACAACTAGATCTTAGAATGATAAAAAGTTCCAGATCGAAAAAGGTTTTTTGTTCCAGGAGACTTCTTTTTACAGGGGGAAAAAGTCATACACACGCTATGTAGCAAAAGTCCAATACATAAACAACAGTGAATACGTGGGAAAATCTCATAGAACCATCTCCGAAGCCCAGAGATTTCAAGAAACTAAAGAAAAAGCAGCGTTTATATCCAGAAGATGTTATGAAAAAACTTAAGCCAAGCCACAACTGCTAGTTTTATGGACAAGTACATGTTTGTGGATGACATGAGTGACATCAATTTATTTTAAATCTTTGTTTTTCAATCCAAATACATTTTCTTAAAAAATAACTTTTCATCAGTTGAACGTTAATTTCGAATTTTAACAAATCATACGTTTACTGATATAGAAAATACGCTTTCATTTGACAATAACCATCTGTTCTTGTTCTCCCCCATCAATATTAGTTATATTTGTAAGACCTACCACAGGTTAAATTGAAACAAATAAAAATTTTAACATGTGTTCCGATTGACCCCTATCAGCGGGGTGAATGGGAACACCGCTAAATCACTATGTACGTAAATAATAAATTGTTCAATTTGTTTCGTCTTTGATTGGAATATTAAAAGCATCCGAAGTATTTATCAAAAAATAAATTAAAAAAAATCTTTTAACTACTTTTTTACAATAAAAGCTGAAAAGTGTCCCGATTCACCCGTTTTACGGTATTACTTTTTAGCCTACTTTCCCGTTAAAAATAAAAGAAAGACGAAAAAAGTATTAAAAGTAGCTTAATGCATCTAAAAAATATCGCCAAGTCCAAAAAATATCGCCAAGTTAAAAAATATCGCCAAGTCAAAAAAAAAATATCGCCAAGTGAAAAAAATAAAAAGGTAAAATGAATATCGAAAAATTAAAAATTTGAAAGTAGGGTATTGAGATGGGGAATTTGTGTGTCGGTCGGTCGGTCGGTCGGTCGGTCGGTCGGTCGGTCGGTCTGTCTGTCCCCCCCTAATAACTTTTGAATGAACAGTCCGATTTGGACAAACTTTTTTTTGTTGGAAAGATCTCGGCGAGTACAGCTCATTCCCATATTTGATTTTTTGATTTGAACAATTTTTGGTTCAAATTTGAGCCGTTCAAACAACCGGTCCCGCGATACTAACTTTTTAATGAACAGTCCGATTTGAACAAACTTTTTTTTGATGGAAAGAACTTTTCAAGGATACTTCATTCCCGTATTTACATTTCCGATTTGAACAATTTTTCGTTCAACATTGAACCGCTCAAGCAAGCTGTCACCCCTAATAACTTTTGAGTAAACAGTCCGAAAAAAAATGACTGACTGTGCAGACGATTTTTTGTTTATTTATTCATTTGTTTTATTGAATTTATTATTATCATTATTATTATTTTTGGCAGACGATTTTTTTTGTAACAAAAATGTTTCATTCACGAGGGCATTTTATTCTTTATTTATATTTAACAACTGGCAACGGATTAAAAGTGAAATTCGAGACATTTTATCAACGGACGAGTTTTTTTTTTTTTTTTTCTTTGATAAAATGTGTTTTGATGTACTTTGTACTTTTAATTTTTTTTTTGAAAACAATTGAGAAATTTTTCTACGGAAGAACTGTAACAGTTACATTCTTTAAAAGGTGCGACAAAACTTTATTTATTCATTTATTTACTTTTTATGTGTCTATTTCATCTGATGAGAGGGGTATATTTTGCTTTTAGAAATCAGCTTCAAGTGCTAAAAAGGTATGTTTGACATAATTTTTAGTCTTAGATAATCAAGAGAATAATGATCAGATGCTAGAATGCCGATGTCGATGTACGGGAAAGTAGGCTCGTTTAGTTCTTGACAGAACTTCTTGTTCTATTACGAGATAGTTTACTGAAGAAATAAATTCGAAGATATTTTCGAAGGAGTAACGAGTTTTGTTTAATAATTCAAAACCAAAAGAGTATTTCTCTCTATTTATTTCCAAAATCCCCTTGCTCCAAATTTCATCTTCGCTTATAGTTTCACTTCATGACCTGATAGCAAAAGTTTTAATTCTAAACCCCCAACTCATTTCCTGTTTAAAAAGTCGTTTCAATTTCCATTTAAATGCCCCTTTTGTAATTCCAGTTTAAAAGAGTGAAGCACTAAAGCAGCGCACAAAGAGTTCTATTTATTAAAATACAATTTTCATTTCTAAACCATTCCCCCAACTTCTAAGGAAAGTTTTTATTTATTTGTCGAGCTGAAAAGGAAGTTGAGCTCCCAATATCTCTTTGAATTTGATTTTAAAGTAATTTTCAATTCATGGTTCAAATTTTATGAATATATTAAAATAAAATGCGAAGTCTACTACTAAAAACAATTTCGTAGAATTCTCTCGATTAATTGAACTCTTTAAAAGGCTACAGTGGACAAAAAAATTGATTTTTTTCAATTATTGATTTATATGCCTAAAACTTTATGTGCTTGTATTATTGCATATTTACTACATCTAAAAGCATAAAAAACACAAATTAGTGCAAAAACAATGGATACTTTTTTTCAAATTTCAAATTTAATATTTTCTTAACAAAATTTCAAAACGTTCCAGGCGTCACAATTTTTTTCAAACTTTGAATTTCCACTTAATTTCCAATCATTAGGCATGATTGCATAAAACAATGCATAACATGTAATGTTTTATGTGATAGTTTATAAAAGATGGCTGAAAATGAAAATTTATATGATTTTTTCAACTGAAAATTTTTATTTTCAGCCATCTTTTATAAATT
Organism: Uloborus plumipes; assembly: GCA_038373865.1. NCBI lineage: Eukaryota > Metazoa > Arthropoda > Arachnida > Araneae > Uloboridae > Uloborus > Uloborus plumipes. The sequence continues at coordinate 23,969 of JAXGGA010011604.1, read as the reverse complement.
ATCTCATGAAACATTGCATGTAATGCATTGTTTTAAGCAATCATGTCTAACGATTGGAAATTAATTGGAAATTCAAAGTTTGAAAAAAAAAATTGTGACGCCTGGAACATTTTGAAATTTTGTTAAAAAAATATTCAAATTTGAAATTTGAAAAAAACTATTCATTGTTTTTGCACTAATTTATGTTTTTTATGCTTTTAGATGTAGTAAATATACAATAATACAAGCACACAAAGTTTTAGAAATATAAATCAATAATTGAAAAAGATCAATTTTATTTGTCCACTGTAACCTTAAAATTATTTTTTATGAAAATTTTATGAAAATCATTTTTTAAGCATCTGTCTTTAGATTATTATTTTTTAATTTAAATTTTAACTCCACTAGAAATTCTACTAATTGAAGTTCCAACCAATCAAAGCACATTTTGAAGTAATTAGCTTCTTCAATAATTTAAGTTGCGATAGGAACATTGAAGGCAGTTTTACAAGTAATAAGCAGTTATGTAAAACTTTTAAGCCCTCTTATTGCATAGGTAGACGAAGAAACCTTACAATTTTAGTAAATTTTGCTTAACTGAATCTATTGGAAAACACATAGTAGTACATTTAATAGCCAATGATGTAAATTATGCACTTTCTTGAAGGGAAAATTGTGGTACAAATTATTTCGTAACAAAACTGAAAAACCTTTTTTTTTTTTTTTTTTTGGAACTTTAATTGAACAAATAGATTTTATAATCGTTTGGTAATAAGTTAAAAAGGAATAAAACAATAGCTATTCCTTATTTCAAGCGTTTAATAATATCAACAAATGTTTTTATAAAAATACATTACATACATACATACCAGAAAGCAACTTAACTTGACACTAAACGTCACTATGCGCGGAGCCAATAAAAGCTCAGAAGCAGTTAAGGATCTCCTCTAATTCGCCAAGTAGGCTGTGACGTTTTATCTAGCTCGTTTTTCATTGGCTGACGTCACGCTGACGTCACGACGCCAGTGTCAAGAAACCTTGCAGCGTAGTATAGTAAGTTTAAAGTAAATATCATGTTATGTCGTTACATTAAAAATTTTAATAGTATAATTGATATTTTTTTAGTTGAAAGAATTATGTATGAAAGTTTGTTTGAATTGTAGTTTACGTTCTTATCGAGAAAACTTTAACTCTTTTTGGTAGGAATACATCACAAAACTAGTAGCAACCTCTTCTCTTAGAAACATAGGTTTAAAACTCTACCATTATTTTTGTATTATGCATATACACAAGCGCGCACATATATTATATACACATATGAAGGGCCAGGGGGGAAAAAGATAAAGGTGACCAAAAAGCGATTTCGAGAAAAACGAAGCGCTAATATCTCAAAATTGACGAAAAAGTGAATTTCATCTTTTTCCCCTGACCCTTCATATATATCTAAAGTACTTTCTGTATATAGAACTCTTTTCTCAAGCAATGTTAACCGAAAGCCGAAAAGGATATATGAACCTATACTTTTATGATAATTTATTCTATTTAAACAAAGGGACTTAATTGTTCTTTTGAATATGATTCAGCAATTTCGGTTTTCCCATTTTGCAGTAATAAATTCTGCCCCAAATACCCTTATTGTTTCAGCATTACCTTTGTCCCAGATATTCTTAAACTTATCTGCGGCTAGCTATTGTATTCTTGAAATACATTCCCAAACACCCTGCATAATTAATTTGCGCTTTCAGCGCAAAACTTTCGCTTTGATACTAAAAATCTCACTTACATTGAATGTTATGGAAATATCTACAGGGGAAATTTTACTTGGGAAGCTAATGTGAAAGTTTCATAATTAAGTAGAAAATTACTCTTTCTTATTAATTTTCAGGGAATTGTCCATAGCATTTTCGCTTTGTGAAAACTTTATGGGCAATAATTATCCAGGTAATGCATTATGAAAAAAATTATTTTTGAAAATGATTTTATGATCTCTTTTTCCCTCAGAATAATAGGCTATTATACAGACATTTTTTTTTTTCAAAATGGTATGTAATGAAATTGTTGTTGTATAAGGACAGCTTTATATAAACTTCAAACTTCTTTTTAAAGGTTTAATGTAACGATTCTAATGTATGGTTGCACTTGAAGCAGAAAGATTGCAAAGGCAAAAACTACGGTCAAGTTGGCTTATTAAAATATCGGTTAAAAGAATATCCCGCTTTATATAATTGATTTTCAATGTACCAAACCGTTGTAATGCATTATTTTGATCCCGGATAATGGAATATCGCGCTTAGTAAAATAATTTTTCGTGGCAAAATGGCTATTCCATCAAGCGGAATTGAGTGTATTTTAAATATAAATGCTGCTTAAATTTTAATCAGTTGTCAAAAACCAATATTTTAGAAGTAAAAAACTTATGTGAAAAATAAAAAAATATTTTTTGTAAATTATATTACAAAATTCTTAGTTCTTTATTTTATTATTAGAAAAAACATAAATAAATCAGAGGTGAAAGTATAAGTAGAATTTGTAACTGAGATTAGCAAATAATCTTTCCACTAAAAACTTTCAATTTCATACTAAAAAATACATTAAGTATCAATTTTACATAAATTTCCGAAGGTTAATAAAATCGAAAGTATTTATTCGGTAAGATACAAAGTCCTTTATTTTTCAATCCTCTGAATTTTCCGAACAAAACAAGTAACTGTAAATGTTAAAATGAGGAAAGAAAAGTATTAGAGTATACAGCTTAAAGATTGCTTTTATCAAAACAGGTTCTTTCTTGTAATTAAAGAGCAAAGAACTTTAAATTTCAAGAACTTGTACTTTAAACCAATCAATTAACCCAATCGAAACCATCCTCAATCTTAAGTCTTAAAAATCTTGACGCTTTAAAAAAAGTTTTTTATATTATCTGGGGAAAAAAACTTTAAAAAATCTATCTATAACATCGATAACTTTTTCTTTTATTTATTTATGTAATTGTTCAAGCTTTTTTTCAAATTAATTTTATTTATTACTGTGGTAAAATGGTTGTTTTAAAGCTATCAGTTTTTTAGATAAAATGGTTTATTTTCTTCTGTATGTGTTGATTCTAAATGCTTTTAAATTGCTAATATTTGACTTAGAAATAATTCATTTCATAGGAAACCTCAACATTGTAAATAGTATACTTACAAGGTTCCATTTATTTTCTTTCCTCAAATCAAATTTGTCTGTTAGTTTAACATTTATATAAAAGTCAATTTCCTCTTAAAGGCTAACAGTAATATTTTTTTTAATTGTTCTAAACGGAACGATTTTTTTTTTGTCGTGTGCCAGCCAGGCTGGCAATTGGGGTGCGCTGCTTCAATTTTCCAACTGTACTGTTATTTGGTGTGAAGTCCGACTTCCACAGTACACGCATGCCATAGGGACCCGTTTATAGGGTAGGCAAACTTTCATACAACAACACATTCATACAAAGAAAGGACAAGGACAGGAGAGAGAAAGCACATCCATGCCCAAGCCGGGACTCGAACCCGGGGCCACACCATCCATGGCAGACTACTCTGACCACTAGACAAGGTGGCCGGCAAAAAACGGAACGATAAATTGATTAAATTTAAAAACGAAACAGGAAACACAGGAGTTTGGTAACATGTTTTGTTAAATTCAGATTTTTCCCTCGAATGTTATTCGAGGAAGAAAATAGAAAAAAAGATACGCAGTCATCTCAAGTATTAATCTTACTTTCATTTCCATTGCCTTTTTATTTTTTTTATTAATTTCATTTTATTTACTTAATTAAACCTGGATCCACTGAATGTATATTTCCAACTGAGTTGTAGTTACGTATGATTCTATCTATTGTTTCTGCGCCGACTTCAAAACTTATATTTGAAAGTAGTGTCGATGGTGTTCAAAGAAAAAAGTATTCAATTCTTAACGAAAATTTTCAACTGAAGTAGGTTCTATATTTTTTCAAAAATATTTGTTGTTTTTTTTCCTTTGTACACTGGCGCCTCCCAAGAAAATTCTTCCATTCCCCTAGGGCCAACTGCCCATAGGTTGAGAACTACTATCATCAATAATTCACACGCACAAAAATTATTTCTTGCACTGATTGTATTTTCAATGTGACCAGCTTAGTTCTATACAAATTAGAAAGACATTTTCAGAATTTCTAAGCATGCCTCTTTTTATAAATAAATCAGTGCTTGCTTACTTTCAAAGCTTCTGAAGTCTTACATATCAATATTTACATACCTACATAAATATTAAGAAACAATTTTTCCATTTATTCAAAATCTCATCAAACAATGAACATTTTCATTCATTTTCTAACAACTAGCTTTCGCATGTCGTTTGATTATCAAGAAATCTTGAAACAATGAGCTACGTTAATTACTTCGAAGAAAGACAAACATCGGTATTGTTAGAGACTGAGAGTGTTTTGCATGTCTAAACAACTTCTGTGAAGTGTTTTTGCATAAACAAACAGCAAAAAAGGAAGTTAATTATGGAAATACTTAATTAAATTTCTTGTTAGATTAGATTTAATTACCAGACTTAATGCTTGCTAAATTTGATTTTTTAAGGATTTTACATAAGACTTATAATTAATTACATTTCAAGTACAACATGTATTGGCTGTAATGTATTAACAAGTCTCCAAAAGTTGCTGAAGCTTTTTAAAAATTAACAGGAAAAAAACACATCCGAAGAATTAAAATATATTGCTAAAAATCTAATTACAAGTTGCTCCTTCGTGAATTTTTACGATTTACTTTAATAGTGTTGCTTGACTGATTTTGTATTTAGTACTGTAACTGCGAAATTAAAAAAAAACGTACAACGTAATGAGCTATTACATATTAAATTGTTCTTTGCAAATAGTGAAATTACTAGCTGACATATACGAAGCATTCGCACGTTACGGGGGATACGGAAGGAACACAAAAACCCGTTATTAAACTTTTTTTTTTTTTGAACAACAGCAAGTATTACAAAAATTATGGTATACTCCCCCCCCCCCCAAAAAAAAAAAAACTTTGAGAGAAAGTATCTATGATGATAATGAAAAGTTGAATCAGAATTCTGCTAAAGAAAAGTTTTCTAACGGAAAAATAAAAAATAAAATAATAAAAATAAATAAAAAAATCTTTAAAAAAAAAAAATTTTCAGACAAAGAGTCTCTACATTTCGTCAGTGACCGGCACGATAAGATTTAAAATGACGGGTAAATCATGTAATTCGATAAAAAAATAAAAAGATCTAGCGTGGTAACTGAAAACATACTAGAGAAATTATATATAGGATCTTCAATCTTAAGGGAAAAATGAAATTTTGTTTCAGAAAATGAACATAGGAAAAGTAAACTCATGGAAAACCTCAACTTAAAATATTATTCCTGACAGAAAAAAATATAGATATACGTTACCAACAGTATCTGAAATTTGCCATTATTCGCAAAGCGTCGGGATAGAGTTTGATATTAGGCTGCCCAAAATGCAGGTATATCCCAGTAGACATAGCAAGCAAACTTCTCTTACTACGCATCAATAGAATGCCTAATCTCATACATTGTTGGTAATATGCGAAGCAAAATAGAAACAATAATAAGTAAACGAACCAGCACTTCGCAAAATTTGGTATCCTTTAAGAGCTTGTGTAATTTGATATTGAGATGTCCTAATAAAAATCAATTCTCGCTTCTCACATACAACTCCAGAAAAACAAGCTAAAAAATGCGCCGAAAACAATCTATCAACATAAATATCAGACAATCAAATGCAGACATAAAAGGAATAGGAATAGGCAGTCAACATAAAACACAAATGCATTTGTTAGATTTAATTCTACTGTTATCGATCGCATGAGAATGTGCATTACGTGGCAACCTATCACGTTCTCAAGATTCCAAGGAAGTTAGGCCTGATAATTATCTGTATACATCTCCATTGTACATCATTTTATCAAGGGTTTTATAGCATTATCTAGGATAAGTTATTCTCGCACATATTTATGTGTCTATTAAATTTGATGATGAAGCGGTTCCAGAAACAGCATGAGTGAAAGAGAAACAAATGTTAGAAAGAAAGGGGAGTACATCTTTATAAGCAAACCTACTCCAATTGCATACTATCATATTCACATGCATAATAAAAAGTATTCTAGCAACAAAAAAATTATATTATTACGATTAATATTCACGGAGATATAAAAACCCAGACTTTTCTAACTTACAACATATCTTTTCAGAGAAATACAGCGGCTGACAAGAATATAATTGTTTCAGGAATACAGAATTTACTTTTCAAATATTATAATTTTTTGGGGTGTATTTTTACGTATCATAGCATAACGTTAACATTTATTTTTCAAAAGCTTGAAAGTGGATAACTCTTGTTTAACTTCAACTACAAGTCATTCCGTTCACAGTACTGAAAAATGGCACCCATGCAGCGGTTTTAGGCGAACAATTGGTTTTATTTTCTGAGAAGATGTATAACATGTGTATTTTTATAAGTATTAATTACTTATTAATTTTAAATACTTCTCATAGCTCTTATTCTTATTGAAATCTCTAAATATGAAATTATATATTAAAAAAGCAATGCATATTACTTTAATATAGTCGTATTTCGCGTCCCGTGTAAATACTTTTTCAAAATTAACAAATACAAAAATGGTTCCTTCGAGAAATTCCTGATCATATCAAAGGATCCAAAACTAAAATCATTCTGAAAGAACGTAAAATAAAAACCAAACCTTTAGAAAGCAAGCGGACTATTTTATTTTTGACCATAAAAACGAACTACCACAAAACTCGTGGTTATTAAAACGAAATGCTTGCAAACTTTGCAAATTTATATTGTATTGAAGCAATTTCTTAAAATATTATTCTCTTACGTCATTTCTAAATAATACTAAAACATTTACAGAAATAATATATGCTCTCTATTTTTTTTTCACCAAGCAGAAAAAAAGCGATGGATTTTCCAGCATAAAGCGTATTTTCAAACAATTAATTAACGATTTCATTTTTTAAAAATAATCAAAATTCTCAACAAAAAAAAAAAAAACAATCGTGACCTAATTTTTGGAGACGAACTTTTAAACCAAAGCCAACCTATGACCTTTCTTTAACGTTAAAGCCAAACATGATACTGGCCAATCAAGTATAAGAACTTGTAGCAAAAAAAAATGTATATAACTCGGAATTTCCCAAGAGTTTAGTGGATAAAACAAGTGCCTTTTAACACGTGCTTTCTCTACACAAAGATCTTTTTCAACTCATAATGTTAAAAAGCTACATTTTATACCTACTATCTTTAAAATTATAGGGTGGAAGGATATTTTTCTTTCCTTATTTGATGATGCGGAACAACTCTGTAAATGACTTTACCCTATATCTTGCACCGGCTCTGAGATGAGAATGATTACTTTAAATTTTACCACCAGGTACCGCTGAAAGCGGCTTCATTGTGTTGCGTACGGGTTACTACATCTAGATAAGTTACACTTTTATAACTATAGCTGTTGCCGTTCAGAAATTATTGTGGTGACAACGGACTTTAGCAAGCACCCTGTGTATATATCTATCTATATATTCGATGATAGCATGGCCTTTTTTGGATAGCTCAACATCATTAGTAAGAGTAGAAAAAACGTTCAAAAAAGTGCTTCCAAACACTCATTAAATGTGATAAAAATATTTTCAATACAAATTATAAATTCACTTTAAGTGTTTGCAGTCTTTTCGATAAGGCCGCGTTCGTTACTGAAATTAATTGCAAAAAGCATACCTGAAAATAATTTTATTTGGAAGAAAATTACTTTCAAATTGCGTACTTTTCAACATCTTTTCAAGATTTGTCGCTTTTTGAGATGAAAAAAAGCGAAGAAGAAACAAAAATCAGAAGCAAGTGCGACAAATTTAGAATCAAATTACTTTTTGAATTCTTCGCAGTTGAGTGGCACTCTTCCATTTGGCAGCAAAATTAAAATACTCTTAACTCGACAGAAATGGTGAAAAGAATTTAAACTCTGAAAAGTAATTCCTTGCAACTCATATACAAATTATTTCGAAGTGAAGTGAGGACAGTTTTTTTTAATCAAAAACTTATAGGATAGTTTTAAAACGTAAATGAAAAAAAAAAAGACCCACAGTGTGGATGAACAACAATCGACAAGAAAATTTACTCGAAGCACTAAATTGAATAGAAAGAAAACGCGTATTTTTAATTGTTTACCTCATTTGCTGGAAGATTGTTATTTTCAATTATTTTACGCATGATTTAGAAGAAATAATAAAAGTAAAACATTTTTCTTGCATTTATAAGCCCAGTTTTTTGCAAAACCTTTAAAGTTTTCATCAAAAACGTGGAAGACGAAAAAATGTCTCTCCCGCAAGAAAACTTGAACTATTTTTTTTTTCACTGTTTAGGTTTGCTGGATTATGAGTCACTAGAAATTACCGTGCCATTAATAAAATTTAAAAAACAAATGATAATACTAAAAACGCAATTATATTATTGTTTAAAATTTATCTAAATAGAATATATTGTTTGATAAATTTCAGATAAAGATCTAAAATTATCTAGTATAATTATCTAAAATATTTAATGTGTAGGTCAACTATCGTTACAATCGCGTATTATTCGTGCTTAAATAATGAAACAACTCTACGACTATAATCAGCACATCGGAAATGGCTCAAAAGGTTATTTTTTTCCCCTATATTCAATGGCTTGCGAAAATAACTACTCGCAGTTATCTCACAATCAACTTTGAGTTACACATTTAAATGCATGATAATGCTTTTGTGATAGTGCGATAATATTGTCTCCGTGCCGTAGTAAAATAATGATAATTTGCGTATGCCCTACGAGACTGCGATGACTCCTATGCCCAGATAAAGTAGACTGGAAGAGAATGTAACTGTTTTCGAAAAAAAAATCTCCAAGGCCTATCATTGCCTTTGTTGTCACTTGACACGATACCAACTGGCACGACCATTTCTTGATCGTATTGTTTTAATTATGTTAACTTGAGTTATGCGATAAATAGCATTCTAACTCCATTAAAAAAATTTACAACAACCAATTATCACAGAACTAAAAAATAAAAATTCTGCTTCATACTGGTGGCTAAGAAATCAGCCTCGAAAGAAACTCCTGTGTTTTTGCTATTACATGTCCTATGTAAGTTTCAAAAATATCCATCGCATTGGAGAAAGCCAGTATGCTCTCTTGCCCTGAATTGTGTTAGAAATATATGGATCACCTTAGGGTCATTCCATGTCAAGTGATCCAACGTTTTTTACCTTACATTTTTGTATTTCTTTCAAATTTGGCTCATCAATTGTACCCCTTGAGGTAATCAAAAGTAGACCTCATATTAGTATAGTGTGAATGGTATATTTGGGTGGGGAGGGGGATACTTCGTCTAGTTATAAGGGAACCCATTTACCAACTTTAAATAAGTTTACTATTCATTTTGTATCAAAGAGTTTTTTTTAACATTTTGAACAGTTTTGAATAAAAAAAGAGTGGTTGTGGGGGGGGAGGAAGGGGGGGAGGGGGTGAACCTGACAAATCTATAAGCTCATGCCAGTTCACTTTAAACATATTCATGTTTGTTTACTACTTTTTAGACCATCACAAGCAAGAGAACTTAATATTTAAATAAATAGAATCTAAAAAATATCTTTTTTTTTTCTTATACAGTTTTATTCAAAAATTCAAAAAAATATGAGCCCATTGAGATCCCAATCTAAAAATTTGTACAAACATAGATAAAATACACAAGAATTTTTGAGAATTTTTTGAAAAAAATTCATCATATGTTTTTCGAGAAATTTAAATTTCATTTTTTGAAAAAGAAATTTTTTATCAAATTAGTCATGTTGCATATCAGATTAAGCGGCAACTAACGTACTTTAAAATGCCATTTACCAAATTGTTCTATCTATATTTGGTGCCGAGTTATGGTCCCTTTTATGTTCCCTTATCCATGGAAAACGTGGGTTTTTCCAAAGTTCAAAGTCACATAGATCAAAAAATAATAGAGATAAAAATCCAAAAATTGAGACTTTTGATTACCTTAAGGGGTACAATTAATGAGCCAAATGTGAAAGAAATACAAAAATGTAAGGTAAAAATTTTCTCAGATTTTGGATCACTTGACGTGGAATGACCCCTTGCAAAAACATACTGTTGATCAATACATTTCTCCAATTAGCAAAGAAATCCGATCCAACACTGAGCTAAAATTGTGTTACAACTGGCTTAATTTTTTAGCAAGACTTTTCTAAGTTATGGTGAATTTTGAAAGGTACTGACCGAAAACAAATGTTGTCAATAATGGTGCAAGGACATATTTCAAGGGGTCGCAATATTTATAGCAAAATTTAAGTATTTTTCGGCAAATTGTACTACAAATAACAGTGCAATTCAGACAAATTTACTAACTTTAAACAAGTAAGTCTGTTCCTTTCAGTCACTTCAAACTGATTTTATACTTAAAATATGTTTTACTCAACTGCTCTTCAATCTTTGAGACTTAAAAACAGAAAAACTACTGAATACAACAAAAATTTAAGAAATGTCACATAAAATATTTATCTCCCTCTCTTATTTTCAATAAGGTTTCGTAGAAAATGAGAAAAAGTTGAAGGATTCCAATAATTTACTATCATTCTTCAACAAGTGCAGTTTCATATTTTCACGTTTTCCATTCAAATATAAACTGCAAGAATTTCCTCGACTTTAATCTTTGATCTTTGATGGCTTCCAGTTTCGTTTCCCAGTCACGTTTCTCCTCAAGGCACCACACGTCGATACGCTTGGACGTGCCAGACTGAGATCACAGCTTGATCTAACAAATGCGGATCAAACTCGCCAAAGTAACGGAAGAAAGGATCCGGCCTGAAAATGGCGTGAATTCGGAATTCTGCATTTCAAATACTGGTTTCTTATGCGGCTTAAAACAGAGACAAAACTTTTGTATACTTCGCAGCAGTTTAACTTGGCAGTGACGTCACTACGGGCGGAGCCAACAGCGTGACGTTAGCCTATGAAAAACGAGCTAGATAAAACGTCACAGCCTACTTGGCGAATTAGAGGAGACCGCTGACTGCTTGTGAGCTCTTATTGGCTCCGCCCGTAGTGACGTCACTGCCAAGTTAAACTGCCGCGAAGTATAGCTATATTTATTTTTCTTGTTATGAGGATAGAACATAAACATAAAGCGAAAGTAGTGTTCAAATGAAAGTCACGTCATAAAGGAACCACCATTTGGCGACAAACTAGTGATATATGCACAAATATGAAGCCGAAAATCTGATGCGCTACCAGCATGGTAATATTAGCAATAATTGACTACTTTCTAACAGAAGCAAATGTAAAGCAATTGGCGAGCTTTAATTAACAATGTGTGTAGAACTGTAGCTCTTAACATGCCAAAAAATTTAGACACTTAACAAGGAACACTATTTATGAAATGGAACTCTTACGTTGCACTTACATTTCTTTCGGATATTTCAGTAATTTATTGTGATTTCAGTTTCAGATCTCAGCAACCAAGGAAAAAAAACTAAACTTCCTTAAGTTTGAATGTGCCGTCCTTTACATTTCTTGCACTTAATATTCTTATGCGTAAGTGTAAATAAGTATCATTCTGCATATCTATTTACATTGTAATTTAAAATTAAGAATATAACTACTCAAATTGTTTCAAACAATGTTTTGGGGTGCTAATTTAATACATTTTAGTAGTATTGTAATAAAACGTTACTTAAAATCACCACAAGTTAATATTTTTGTCACCAAAGCAGAACTTTGAGTTTAATTCACTAAAATATTTTTTCTCAACTTTTAATAGGGTTTTTTAAGTGCTATTACTCTTTTAGGTAGGGATGCACCGATAAGCAAATTTGCCGATTACCGATTAATCGGCTGTTCATTATCGGCCGATTAATCGGCTGAGCCGATTAATGATAAGGATAATTGTTTTTCTACTACCAATTTTACCATCAATGTTTTTTATCTTTTATACAATTCCAAGTTTAGAAATAGTAAGTAATTTATTTCTGGGAGAAGATTTTTTTCCATTTTCCTATTTTTCACAAAATAATTTCAATATTTTATCAAATTTTTTAGAACCAATTTTCATTTTCATATTAGTGTCAGTCAATAATATTATTAACATATTGTTAGTTATTTGTAAGAAAAAAGCAGTCGAAAACTTTAACTTTCATTTTTAACTTCCATTGTTAGTTATGTTAATTGGAAATAAAAATTTATAAAAAAAGGAGGGGTGGGGGAAGTGTGTGGGGATACTTTATTTATATTAAAACTTACTTATACTTTATTTATATTTTAATTTAGGAGTACTTTTAATTCATATATTTTAGTAATCAGTAGCAATTTAATTCAATACTTTTACTCTTTGAAAGTTAGAGGTTATCTGAAAGCACTGTGCTAAGGAGAAAACTATCGCCACATGAAAAATGCTCTCATCATTGTCTATGTATATTTATTCAAAGTCGGAGAATTCATTAAAAAAAACTTTATATAAACTGTGGGGATTATTATCATTGTTAATAAAATTATTCATCATAGTTTTCTAGTGAAAGTATACTTTAAAGAATAATATCTGAAAAATATTTTTCAGCCGATTAATCGGCCCGATTTTGCCGATTATTAATGATCGGCAAAGTGGCCGATTATGGTCGATTAATCGGTACTACCGATTAATCGGTGTATCCCTACTTTTAGGTATAATTATCTTTCACCTTATCACTGAATTTATAAAACTCTGGTTAAAAGTAACTCCATAGGGTCGTACAATGCTGCACAATTGCACAACCTCATGAATTGAGCAATTTCTTTTAAATGAGGCCTTTAAAATCCAAATCCATAAGTTTTTCAATTTTTCAAAGAACGTTTTTCACGTCCTTTTATGGCTTTTAAATTTAACTTCATAAACGTTAGATTATTTTGAACTCATCTCCCTTACATTGTCATCCGTTTCTGAACTACGTTCAAAATGTCTCTAGCTCAACCGGAATCTGTTAAAATAAATCAAAAGATTCCACCCGAGAAAACATACAACAGTGTTATTTAAAAAAATGGAAATAATTACAATTCTGCAAAGTAAATTAAATTTAAATAACATCAATCCAAAATAAATTTTCAGCTTAATATGAAACTTTAGGGATATCATGAAAATTAGTAAAATTACAGAATTAGTGGCATCTCGGATCTCACCATATGTGTTATAAAGAATTATATTTTTTTATGTTTTTATTTTGCTTGGTCTGTCCTAAAGTGTTAAGACAAACATTTTAATCGGTAACAAAAAGGTAAATGAATGCAATAAAATTCCAAGAACTCGATGTAATGCTGAAAAAAAAAATGCCAAATTAATGGCCGGATTAACGGAAATGGGCGTGCAACAGGTTTTTCGCTCAGCGTTTTTTCACCTTGCCAGAATACGTATGTGGCAGTGTTTTCTGAATTCGTCCAAGCTATAGAGTACCGAATTCCCGGGATTATAATCAAAAAGCAGTTATAAAGTTAACAAATTAATTTCAACGCTGAGTTTAAACAAGCATAGATACTGAACTTCTAAACTTTATTTTTTTTATAGTAATCCCGAGTTTTTAGCCTCTCCTTAATTTAAGCCATCAATAAAAGTATTTTTAAATTTCGCCATTCGCTTTTTTGAGTATCGAGCCCGCACGCCAGCTGAAAAAAAAAACGAATTTGAATGAATTAACAACCAAATTGAGCCGATTTATCATCAGCGTGCTTACTGCAGACTAGGTTTAAAACATTTTTTCTTATTTTATACATTGATGTTTACAGCACATTTAAATAGTTCAATACTATAACCACAATTTGCAGTTGGTGAAGAAGTCTAAGCGTTTCTGGATAGAGAGTAGTTTGTTGTTAAGTAACTTGCACTGAGGTCAGTTTGATGCATATCTACCTCATTTAACTGTAAGGAAAGGTGAAATAATGTTAGGAAAAGGAATGTGGAAAATGCTTGATTCGCAGAAAGTTTTATGAGAACTAAAGTGTTTCTACATTCTTGAAACTGTTTTAACAGAGTAAGAAAATTTTTTCGCAGTTCACCACAAAACTCTAGCACCAATAGTTCTGGTGTTTTTCAGTATGATGACTCTAAAAAATAGTATTTATTTCAATTTGTTGACTAAAAAACATTGTCCATCTTTAAAATAACAAAATATGAATAAAAAATTACATGTAAACGTTCATAGAAACCAATCAAAAGAACAGATGAACTTCACGGATTATGATGTACTTTTTACACGTGCATTGTGTTAATATTACGTACTACATATCTGTACCTCAGAACCAGACTAACGTAAGTCCATTTTCGTCATTTTTCAGTAGAGGGGAAAAACGATGTATTCGACAATCGTTTTTCCCCTCTACCGAAAAATGACGAAAATGGACTTACGTTAGTCTGGTTCTGAGGTACAGATATTTCTTTCTCACTATGGACTAAACGGAATATGATTTCGGAAACTACTGTGAATAGTAGAAGGCAATTAATTACAAAGTAAGGCTCGCAGCATTTTTGATCAAATAAAAGCTTTTTTTCTAAATTAATACTTTATAGAATTCCATGATAACTCATGCTCCAAACACACAAAAGTCGAGCATTATGATCTTGTTGAGTATGCTGGTTTACATCAGTGGTTAAGAAGACACCACACTGTAAAAAATAGATGTTTTTCCAGTATAATACAGCTAATTTTATAGTAACAAACTGTAAAAATTGCTAATTTTACAGTAAGAAACTATAAAATTGCTAATTTTATAGTAATAAACTATAAATTTTTAAGTTTTACAGCTTATTACTATACATTTTACAATTTTAAACTGGAACCTCTGCTACCAGTATTATACTGTTATTTTTACAGTATAATACATCTGATTTTGTGGTAATACATTGTAAAATTGCTGCTTTACAGAAGCAATTAACTGTAAAATTGCTAACTTTACATTTTATTGCTGTGCATTTTACAGTTGCAAACTGGAGCTTATGATGCCAGTATTATACTGTAAAAACAACAATTTATTTTTTGCCGTGCACTATTCAACTGCCAGAACTATTATCCTGAAAGATTTCAAAATCATTTTCAAAAGTTGCTGCAAAACTATTATTCAAAGCAAAATGTCACGTCTGTAGGCTTTCTCAATATCAAATAGATATGAATTCAAATGGTTAATAAGGAAGACTTTCTTCTACAACGTATTAGAAAGCATTTCGAATTACAAAATAAAAGCAATAAATTACCATATTATTCTTGTTTTCGGATCTATTAATTAATTTTATTACTCACCAACATAATGATTACTCATTATAAAGTAAGTTTCTTGCTGTTTTAATTCTCACGATAGTTTACAAAGAGCACATATGAATAATTTGTACGATCGAACAAAAACATCAATATTGTATGCTAATAAAAAAAAAAAGTTTCATAAATTTTCATTTCCGGTGAGGAGCATAAAATTTGCTTCAGAATAATGCGTATTAATTATACCTATTTTAAGTCTTTTGAAACGCAAATTTCATTTACTATTCATTTAAATTAGCATTTCAGCTTTCCATTAGTCCTGCTTTTTGTGCTGTACATGCAAAATTTCCATTGTCGTGTTAATTTTTATGAGTGTATTAATGGTACATGTTCGAGTTGTTTTGTTTCTGTCATGCTTGTGGGCAGGATCACATATTTTTTTGTCAATGTAAGTGGAACTGAGCCAGCTAGTTCAAGGGAGGGAAAACCTTTTATTTTCCTATATAGTACAAGATTCGACTTAAGTTAAACGACCCTCTTTGAATTTCCTAATACAGTCGAACCCGCTTAATGGAAAAGCCATTTTTTCAAAGAAAAATATTCAAATAAGCGGGATATTCCATTATCCGGGATGACAATAATTGAAAACGTATTACATTAAGCAGGATATTCCTCTAAGCGGTATTCTAATAAGCAGGCTCGACTGTATGTTATGCATAAAAATGCAGATCAAAATATTTCGAACACGATGGCTTAACCTTTAGAAGCCGGGCGGTACGTATGCTGTAACGGAACTATTTTTTTTTTAGAGGACGATGTTGAGATTTTCACTCGAACCCTTTGGAGCCAGGGATTTTTTCAAGGTTTCATACGTCTAATACGACAGTTTATACCTTCTCTTTTCAATGGAAAAGAAATCTGTGGTTCAACTGTCGTACTACCTGAGTCGAAAGAAAAATTTCTAAAAAACAGCCCGGATCCAAAAGGATAAGGCTAACAAAGCAAAAGTGCTCTTATCAGTGTTGTCGTGAGTTTTACATTTCAATAAAAGAGTCATTTTGTAGATTCTCTGCATTTATCTTCTAGTTAAAGAAGAAATTTAACAGAAAGCTGCAAAATTACTGTAATTTTCATGCAGAATTTTTTAAAAGCATATAATTTTACACTGCACATAATTTCGTAATAACGTAACCATTTTCCTGCGAAAATGTCGACTTTTGTGCCGAATAAGCGTCATTTACGAGACATTTAAATCTACTTCTAGCTTTCAAATACTGGAAAGATTTAAAGATACCTGCAGAGAAATTGTAGTTCTATTCAAGTACTCGAACTTCAAATTGCGACAACATTATGATTGGAACACCTTTGTTTAGATAGCCACATGCCATCGTGTTTGCAATACAGGGTGTTTGTAAAATAACTCCGGGGTTTTAAAAATCCATATCTTATTAACTATTGAAGATAGCAAAATGTAGTTAATTTCTCTGAAACGAGTGGCTGATCAAGTTTTTGTCATACCATTTGCTTTGCACAAAGTGAATGTTTGGTTTGGTCTTATGCATGATAGATTCATAGGTCCGTTCATTTTTGTGGAAAGAAAATCAGTGGTGATGTCTATAGTGTTATGTTAGAGGAGTGTGTTTTTCCTCAATTAGATGATATTGAAGCAGAGAAGGGTTTAGTAACTGCCACACTTCAGTTGGCGTGTGCGTGGGGAACTTGACGATCGACTCGGCCACAGGCGGATTGGAAGGGAAGGGCCTATTCCATGGGCCCCAAAGAGCCCTAATATGACTACGTGGGACTTTTTCTCCCGATGACATATCAAGAATCCGGTATATGCAGAAAAATTCGTTATATTGGCCAGCTCAGGGAACGAATAACCAATTGTGTGGCAACCGTCCCCCCCCCACCCCCCAGAAATCGTCCCCCCCCCCCCAAAGGTGGAATACCATTACGATGTGTGCCGTGCCTTTAGCGGACCTCATATTGAACTTCATTAAATTGTTTGAAAAAAACTTGAAAATAGAACCTTTCCACTCATGTATGAAACATCATTATACATTTTTTACTTCATTAAAATATTTTATCTCAGAACCCTGAGTGCTTTTATAAACAACCCTGTATTTTTATACATAACTTATAACTAAACTCCATGAGAGTAGGTCAACCTAAGTCGGATTTAGACTAATAGTTACCTCCGACTTGATGTGTTTAGTTCTGTTTTTTTTCCTAAATTCATTTCGGCATATTTTTTTTCTTTTATAGTTTAAAACTCAGGCAAGTTATAAAATCTGATGTTTTCTGCTCATTCGAGACACATTCTTAAGTATCAGTTTATTTTGCTTGATTTTTGAAAGCTACACATTTCTCAGTTCAAAAACATTTGTAGCACACATACTTCAGCTCGGAATTCATTTGAAGTTAGTTCTTTTAGTACTGGGTTTATTTCTAAAATTCATGACATACTTCCTAGACTAATAGTTAAGAATTCGCTTTATTTTTATTTAACCTTTCAAATTAAACTATAGTTTAGGATTTATTTTTAAAAATATATACGTAAGACGCTTTAAAAAAAGTAAAGGTCCCCTTAAGTGCACGTATTTCTATAGCCTTGTTAGTTTTTGGTCTTCTAGAACTTAAAATACGGTTTTGCTTTTGCATGCTTAATGGCTTATTTCTATTACTCTATCTTTTCAAAATTGAAAGAAAATGGCCACTTTGAGACAAAAAATTTGAATTTTGAGCTTTTTGGATTTTTTAAAAATTTCAAAACCCCCGCCTATGTGTATTTTTTGCATCAAGGAATCTCTGTGACAAGTTTGATGAAAATCCGACGAAAACTGTGGATTTATATAAGGAACAAACTTACATACATACATACATTTATATATGTATAGATTTTGGCTACCATGGGCAAAACAAAATGCACTCATTAGTTGTTTTTCGAATAATTACTCTTAATAATCGGATTTCGAATTACTGCTGTCGAAAACATTGCAAACGATCATCAAAATGAGGCTTAATGGAGCTTGATATTTTTAGCGTGGTGAAAATACAACATAAAGAGTTCATGTGAGTTATTTAAATTCTATTCTTTACATTAAATCAACCAGGAGACATTATCTTAATAAATCACTATTTACCACTCAGATACTCTTGACAAACATAATGTATTTGAGACAAAAAGCAAAATCGACCCTTTGTTTGAACAGACTGCGCCATTCTTTTTACGGACATTACTTTCTAAATACAAAAAATATTACTATCATTTATTCAACAAGCTGTTACCCAGGTTTTTAATATATATGGCAAAGTAAGTGTCTGTAAACGTTTTGTTTAGAAGGAACTACAATGGACTGTATTAAATGAAAGTCATTTAAATTGCAATGTCTGAGATTTACTGTTTACTCTGGTCATTAACGTGTCAGAAAAGAAGTTCTGTTGCTGAAAGGAATTTTAATGGAGCTAAATAGAGTTGCTTAATGTGGTATTACTGTTGCAGCTTTAAAATTAATTGCTTTATTATATTAAACCTTTGTAACTATTCTGCACATTAAGTTTAACAGAATATAAACGCTAAGTAATGTCCACATTCGTTTTGCACTAGTAATTTTATAAGCAAATATTTCTGTAACAATTCTGCTCGTAAATTTCGTTCATTTTTCAGGGTGTAAAAATTTTCTCATTAAACGATACTTTCTCTGTCCTCTTAGAAACAAAGTTTGTGATAGTTTTATCCAGTAAAATATGTTCTGAGAACTAATTGAGTTATTTTATTGGTTTTTACAGCAGGTTAGAGAGTCTTTACAGCAACACTGCAAAATTAAACTGTTATTTTTACAGTATAATAATGGAAACAAAGGTTCAATTTAAAACTAAAATGCACAATAATAAGCGGTAAATTTAGCAATTTTACAGTTTATTAACATAAAATTAGCCGTAATATACAGTAAAAACAACAGTAAATCATAAACTGAAAAATAATTTTTACTGCAGTAAAATTCTTCACGAAAAAATAAAGTGACAAAAATGTTTGTATTCATTAAAGTTCTTCACCGAAGAATAATTAAACGAGAACATTTAACTAAGTAAAAATTTGTGATAGAATGAACTGAAGAATAATTTTAAACATGTGGCGTACGCTTAGAGAGCATATAACCCAACTTTGCCCGCCGGGTTACGAGGCCTTTTAGTCCAGCGGCCAAAGCACTGGGTTTCTACCACAGACGTCCCCGGTTCTATTCCGGGGGACACGCCGTCCATCTCGTACGCCGCAAACACATTAAAATTCTTCATGAAACAATTAACTACCAAATAATATATAGTGCCAAATTCTTTAAGACAAACACTTTTTCCACGTACATCATAACTGTATTGTAAGCTCAAATTTAATTAGTCTTCCTATAGAAGCAGTGCTCCTTTAAAATGGAATAAAAATAAAATTGTATAGAAAACGGAAACAACCATATTTTATCTCTCTATGTCTGGAAAATTACATATTTCAGGGATACGAACGCATCAAAGAAGCATTCACCAAAATGAAAAATTTATTATCATGTACTGTCATATCACGCAAACATAATCGAGCAATATTTCACGAAAAATTGTTACAAAGTGGCGCTTTAGTTCCGTTTTCTACATTCTAATCTTCCGAAAACCGCTCCTGAGAGTCATAAAAGTAAAACTAAAGCAGTTCTGAAAAAAAGGTGATAATGGTTTTCAAAATAACGCTGCATGATTATCTTTTAGAAGATCCGTTAAATATGTGCAGATAACACGAAAATGGAATGCTTTGGATAATTTTAAATTTAAAAAACATATATATTCGAATTATGTGTAAAGTATTATAGTTTTAAAAAGCTGATGTAAGAAAAATGTAACTAGTTAATTTTTCTTTTCATGTGCTTTTGACAATGTGTACTTATTGCATTTTACCAGCTAAGATGCCCGGCGTGGCTTTTCCTAGGTCAGTAATAATATTGAGAAACAATTTATGCTTTCCTTTTTTTTCTGAACTGAAAGAACTCAAAGCACACCGCCTTGACTGATTAAAATTCGAATTCTTCTACCCGTAAAACTGCCATAAGTATAAAGAACAAATTGTTCGTTTGGAAACGAAAGCATGACATTTAAGCCCATATAACTCTGAAGTACTTTCAAAATATGGAATTAAACCTATTTTGTTTGGAAATACCTATCTGTTAATAAATTTATTTTTAAAACGTTGAATGTAACTCAAATTGTGTAGGTGGGTTTTTTTTTTTTTTTTTTTTTTTTCACCGCTATCAGTCGAGTTGAGTCCATATACTTTATAATATATCATTACTTGAACGATTTATGCTAAATGCTTGGTTTAGAAATTTAGGGAAAGTAGGTCCAGCCCGTCTACGGGGGGGGGGGGTTGGATCTTGAATTGTGCAGTTGATTAAACTGCGTAGATTTACAATTCCGCATCCTTTTCTTTTTATATGCAGGGTCGCAGGATACAATACCAGGTTGTAAACAGTCATTATGTCAATCTAGATACCTGCACGTGACAACTATTTCACATGGGCCCCAACGTATAAGGTAATGAAAATTATTTTGGAGCATATGTTTAATTTTTGGATAATATATTAGAATTCAATGAAGCAAACAGTTTTTTTTTTCCTTGTCTTTTAAAACTTTGAAAGGTCCCAGAACAGGAGGGCACCAAATCAGACTTGATAGACCTACTGGTAAATTGGGCTCTATCTACAACAGCGTTCACATAGAGTTCTTGTAACTTGCTCATTTTATCAGTAATAGGCAGATCTATTTGGTTTCTTCTTTCGACTGGGGATTTTGCGGTTACTACCTCAAGTGAAGCTTGCAAACCTGTTTACGTAGCTACTAAAACCATTTTCTGACACAAGACCTGATTCGAATCGCTTCTCCATTTCCAATACATTCTATTTATAACAACAACAAACCCGAAGAGTAGGATCCTTTCGCAATTCATGATTGTGAAAAACATAATTTAAATTAGGACGTCAAAATTCAAATAAAGGCCACTTGCTTGATACTGTTTTGGATTTTTTTATTATTATTTATTTATTGACTTATTTTTCTTTAGGAGTGTGCAAGATTTTATAAACACTACGCACAATAGCCAAGTCTCGTGTTAGGGAAGCAACATCAATCTCTTTTTCATTCGACACGCTACAAATAATAAACTGCTTCGGCGTGTCACATCTACTTAAAGTAAATTGAAATGTAAGGAAAGAAAAGACATTTTAAATTCTCTCTTTTCAGTAAACGGCCTTCCGGTACATTAAGTTTTATTGCAGAGGTACGATCTACTGGCGCTGTCGTAAAACATGTGCGCCCGCAATTCCGGCCGAGTTTTATGATGCAAAAACAATGCACAGAGATTAGACTTCAATGTTCTTCTTTCGTAGACATGGCAATGAATTTCGGTCTTTTGCTTTGATCTATCCCTTTCATCACACCTGCGGCAAATAAAGTGGGCACGTTGGTCCGATTGAGTTGTTTTGATGACAGCCATTAGGTTCTTCCAGTAGTAAAGGATGTACTATAGATTCAGCAAAATGACTCAACAGAAACAAATGAGCAAATTGCTAATGTTTCTTACGTTAACCGTCTCATATTTTGAAATATTATTTTTAAAAAAAGTTATAAAAGTTGCATAGAGTACATTTTTTCTGTCAAAGATTTTTTTTTCCCCGATTCAAATTGACATCTTGAAGCTTAACCCTTCATGAACGGATGAAAAGATTATTTTCGACCCCGAAATTCACGTATGAAATATCTTTTTTTCTTCTTTTATTTAGAAAGGTTGGTTTTGCACTTTATTGTTACTGCTCATAGGCAAGTATTTTTGCTTTTTAATAAATAGTTTATATATTATAAGGTGGCAATAAAGTTTGTAAAATCTTCTCTTTTTCTGAACAATTTCATACTTTTCAGCCTCGAAACTATACCATACTGAAACTGCTTTCCATGTAATAAATGTACCAATATAAAATAGGATGCACCGAAAAAAAAATTCCTATGTTTTTTTTTTTTTTTTTCGATATTTTGATAATGGGTAGTAAAGAAAAAGTGGCATTACTGGAACAAAGTGCCCACAAAAATTACTGCAACTTGTTCAAAATGTTGACTCAAAAACGATGTTTTTAAATTTTTAGCAAAATTAGAAAAAATATATATTTTTAGTTAGCATCCTGGTCAGCAGTATACTTTTTTGCAAAATGTAGCTTTAGGCTTTTCCACAATTTCTTCTGAAGTCAAATACACCAAAACGTAGGGAGCGATACAAAGCTAACCCAGATAGAGTTAAACCCTAAACGGCAGCAACGTCATTGAACCCCCCCCCCCCCCCATCTTAAGCAGCCCCCCACCTTTTGCTCTCTTTATTTCCATATCCAGATTCTCCACTCGCGTCGCAAAGCTCTCTGGGCAGGATTCCCGGAAGAGTGGGATCCTTTCACAACAGGAAATTACTTTGTTAGAGTAATGGCGACGCCCACAGAAAAAGAGACTCTAGGGATTCGTTATTAAGAGAGTATGCACCAGTATATATATACTTTTCAGCCTGTAAACTATACCATATTGACCATACTGCAAATGCTTTAAATGTAATAAATGCACCAATATAATATAGTGTGTACCGAAAAAACTATTTTCATTTTTTGGTTTTATTTATTTATATATTTGTTTATTTTTAATTTTTTCATTTATTTATTTTTTCGATTTTTCGATAATGGGTAATGGAGTAAAAGTGGTATTAGTGAAACAAAAACGCAAGGAACAATTCAAAGTTAGCCCAGATGGGATTTAGAGTCAAACCCCAAATGACAACAATGTTAGTGAAATGTCTCCCCATCTTAAACAGCTACCTTTTGCTCTCTTTATTCCCTTATCCAGATTCGCCACTCGCGTAGTAAAGCGAACTCTCCTCTCTAGACAGGATTCCCGGAAGTGGGATCCTTTCACAACAGAAATTACTTTGTTAGAGTAATGGCGACGCCCACAGAAAAAGAGACTCTAGGGATTCGTTACTAGGAGAGTGCACCAGGTCCTGTTTAGCAGTTGGCGCCTGGGAAAAAAGGAAGCACTAAATGCAATTATTTGTGGTAATGTGAAGATGACGCAGAGAAATCTCAAGTGTTTTGGAGTAAGAACTGTTTGGAATGAAGTAATTTCTGTTTTTACTTTATTGAAATCGTACATGCTTTAGAACAAGCACTTGGTTAAGAACAGCTGCGGTTGAAATTGCTTTTTTCTTTTCATTATTTTAAGTTACCAGTCTGAACTTTGTTTTGCTGCTAGTGATGGATATAAGCCTTGAAAAGAAGAAATGATCATCCTTTCCACCTCGAGGCTACAAAAATTTGAGTTTGGCAACAATGAAAAAAGAAAGAAAAAGATTTAAAATTTAAAGATGAAGTAGATTGTAAAACCTTTTTGGCCATTTTTGTAAGAAATTTTAATTTGAAATGTAAATAGTGTTAATAAACCTTTTTAATATAACCTTTTCTACTAAGATGTCACCACTTCAATAGTTTTAAGATAGTTTTAAGATACCGAGCAGACAACCGCCCATAAATTAATAAGAAAATGTGTTACTCAGATGTAACATTTGGCGCCCCGGGTGGGCCTTGTCTACTTGGTAATAACAGAT